>JAHWFP010067359.1:7300-21356 GCA_023313725.1 Lithobius niger | reverse complement strand
TTAATGATAGAGGAGGACAGTAGGCGGTCGTTTTTGTTATTGTTACTTCGTGAGTGCTAATTGAATACCTGTTTTTTTTTTTTTTTTATAAAAATTAACGATTACGCAATAGTGTTTTTTTTTTAAAGTGATTTTGCCTGGAGAATAAAAACGCCTCAGTGCAGTTCTAATGTAGGATATAATTTTTTTTTAAACCTAACTAAAGTGTCCGCGGCCTATCTTGAGTTCGCCCCAGAACGAACACAGATAATCGATTGTATGTTTTTGATGGCAGAGTGCCTTGTTGATATCCAAGATGGTAAAAACAATGGTGGCCGCCGATTAAAGCCGCTCCCTCCAAAAAGACGTAGCCACTCATAAAACACTGCAGGACTCGAGATACGCTGCGCACAAAATAGCCACGTCGCTCCCTTTGCTTGCTCCGTTGGCGTCATCTCGCTTCGCTTGAGGAGGTTTGCGTGAACAAACTATGACTCCATGAACAAACATCATGAGAGTAAAAAAAAAACATTGTCGTTATTTTTTGCAGTTTTTTTCGCGTATTTGAAGGTCATAATATCAAGTTACTGCGATGAAAATTATAGGCCTAACCGAAGCGTAATTGAAGATCTTTCATTTGGTCCTACTCCCATATTTGTAGGTGCCCAATCACACTCACACACAAACACATCATACGATTTTATTGTCTGCGCGGTGTACCTTGAGTCCTACAAGTATTTTGTAAGCGGCTACGTCTTCCTGGATGGGGTGGCTTTAATCGATGGCCGCCATTGTTTTTGTTACCATCTTGGATATCAACAAGGCACTCTGCTACTGAAAACGTACAATCGATTATCTCTGATCGTTCTGCGGAGAACTCAAGATAGGCCGCGGACACTATAATGATGTGGATTTCATTTTGATATTTGTTACCGTTTTATTTTTGTGTGTGCTTTTCTTGTTGCTTATTCATACCATGGTGTATTCAAACTTTTATTTGCATGTGATTCAGATTTAGCGACCAAAGCGTATTCTGCTGCAGCAGCAACAAGTTGTTTCGTTCTGAAATCTTTAACCGTTTTCTTGTCCTCGTGAAAACACGCCGTTCATTTGCGATTTTGCGGAGTTAGCATGCTATTCCAGCATAAGGAATTATTCGTACAATTCATCCCAGAGATGGAAGTGGGTCACTTTTACCGACCCATGACCCATCTGACCCACTCGAGCTCTGACCCACGATCTACTTGACCCACACAATCAAGAACATAATGTGACCCACCGTCCGTGACCCTTCCTACGCTATGAAAAAATAATCCAGTATGCAAATGCATGCAATGTTATTTCAAACAGTCTAATTTTTTAAGAAGCATTTATAAATTACCACAACACAGTGTTACAATAACTTGTTGCAAAAAATGTGCTCATTAATTTAAACTGAAAAAAAAAAACCAATAAGATTAACATAAATGCAAAAAAATTATTTCTGTCGCCCGCCCCCAATGCCTTATTTTGGGTGTTTGGCTTTCTGGGGGAAATTATATTTGAAGAAAAAAGTTTAAAGAGTACTAATAACACTACTGATTACCGTAAGATTACCGTGGGTCGGTGGATGAACGGTCTTGACCCATGACCCATTTGGCCCACGGACCCATCGACCCATGGGTCAGTTCCATCTCTGATTCATCCTCATAAAAACACATCTTATCTGCGGTTCTAGCTACAACTCGGTCTGCCACCTTGTAATTTACTCTAAGAATGATGGGAAACTCTGAACTAAATGGGGAGCGCTGGATATGAGTGATTAAAATCGAAGAAAAGAGGCTGAGTTCTCCATTATCCCACCGGGGCATCGAGTTATAATTAAACAAAAAAAACTGTACTTTCGGCTCAAAACATATGCGAGTCCTTCTCAGGTTGCTCTGGAACGATAAAAACTGACTAATTACATTCTAAAAACTGTAGAAAATTCTAAAATATAACCCAAAGTCGACCCAACAACCAACATCTTATTTCTCCTGCAAATACAGGATTGTCAACAAAATAGTAATGGACTAGGCCCCCCACCCTGGTAGCCCTATATAAAGTAAGTATTGCAATTAGGACCAATCGATATTAAGGTATTGATATTGTTTCAGCACTCCATGAAAAAGGACCAATTGAATTTTGAGCCGAAAATATCGTTTTTTTTTTAAAGTCTATTCAATGCCCCAGTGGAATAATGGAGAAGTTGGCCTGTATTCTTCAATTTTTTTTTAATAATTTTATTTTAAGTAAAAGTAAGATACCATACCATGTAGGTAACATAATGTTGATAATGCAAGGTTTCTTCATAATTATTGCATGTATGTTTTCTGATCATTGCAAATTACTGATTCACGCCTTAGACATAGGTAGTATGTACAGCCGTGTGATACCTGCCACTCAATTTCTTGATTTTCAGTAGATTGTTTGCCTTTACTGTGTCTCAGTGGGCTTGATATGACGTCTACCCCACTGGCGTTGTCTTTACGATTCTGGGGTCTGTAATCTAGGCAACCCAACTTCGAAAATCATTCCTGCAAAATGGAACGTACCGGGAAAAAACCTGAATTTCCCCACTAAAACTTGAGAATGGTGTTATGCAGACAGGGGCGTTTACTGGGAGGGCCATTTACGTTTGTAGAAATTTCGTGGAGTATCTTAGAAATCAGTCACCATGAAACATTTTCAAAACGTCCCTGATAATAATAACAATAAACTTTATGGTAGCACGTGAAAGTACATGTGATCAACAAAATCCAGGGATAAAAACTGATTATGCCACTAAGGGCGAGATGTAGGCACTGGGCCCATTCTTACAACACATAACCTGAAAAAAACATGTAGTTGCAATGTCAGCGGACAGTATCAAAACTAAAAGTCAACAAGAAAGTGGGGATTTGGGGGGGGGGGAGGGGTAAAACAGGGAAAAAACAAAGAGAAGGGAAGGGAAAGAGTGGTGGAAGGACGGTGACCAAAGCCCTACGAAGCATAGGACCCACGGGAAACCTCCCGTTTTCCCGCATGGCCAGTACGCCCCTCCCTTGTGTACAGACGAGAAAGATAGCCTACGCGAATAAACTATTAAAAACACCTTTCAATAACATCGCAATCCTCCTTGCAACCCAAAAATTTCAGTTATTTTGCTTCCGTGTGGGAATTCCGTGATTACTTTTAAGAAAGTGGCTTTCACTGCCTATGTTACACTGTCTTGTTCTCGAATTTGTTCGAACTTCTGAGACCATTAACCGTTGTTCAAGTTTCGTGCAAATCCGATCTCACGTTCGGATTTTTTGGAAATGATTTGTATATATTTTTGGAGGCCCCCATGGTTTTAGTTTTACATATTGCGAGTTTTTCACTTTTACCTTTTTATAATTCGAAAAATCGTCAGCAAAATCCTTAAATTTAGGCGCCTTTTCATCTTTTCAACTCCTAGATGCAGCACCCTAGAACTTCGAGGAATATAAAGAAAAAAGCGGTAAATTAACAAAAAAAAAGGTACAACACTTGGCAGCAGCGCCGCGAATTTGCATAACTAAAACGAGATCACGTGACCCATATCAGCCTATTAGATGACGGAGCATCTGGAACGTGGATGCTGTGTTTAGAATATGGGCAACGCTATCAAAATGGCGAACAGGCACCTTTTACGTCAGAAAGCGGAGAAATTAGTTTGAGTGGGAACCCAATGTTATGACAATCTGTCTTTGGCAGTCCGAGTTCTAGGTTTAATCATATAAATTTCCCTTAAATTGATAAAATACCGGAAACGGCCGACGGCTTCTGCTGGTTTTTGTTTGAAAAATATCTAACCCGTGGAGAGAACACTACTTATAAAAATTACATACGGCACTTCAAAGAAAAAAACAAATAAATAAAAAAAAAACACCGTGACGTCTCAGAGAATAATTCGAGTAATATGTCAGTAATTTGGCAACACCTTACCACGATGCAGGAAAGGTCATAAACACAAGCGTTATAATAGGTAACGTGAGGGCGTTCGGAAAAACCATCTGCTTCTCCTAACTGTTTCTGTTATGTTCCGTAATGACAGAGAGGGGAACAAGGTGGCCATTTTGAGGTTTTTGACTGTTGGTGGTCGTTTGGTGTAATCACACGTCGTCACGGAAAGGAAGCAATTGTGGAACTTTACGAGATGTTAAGTGCGAAATGTTTATTTTCATTTAAGCTGGTTCAGCAGCGAAGAGTGTCTGTAATAAAGCGAAAAGGTGTCCGTCTTCTGGTCGTAATTTTAGCGCCTGTGAACGAAGGGGTTGGGTCTGGGGTCACGAAGGCTAAAAAACCCATCTGTCGAATTTGTGGTGGACGCTTCGAGAAAATGCTGAAATGTTGTGAACGCGCAGTGAGAGGGTGTGGCGCAATCTGGGAATTTTGGATTATAGGCTATACTGGAAATGTTTGAGGCATTTTCTTAAAGAGAATAATTATTCTCCCAATTAATATCAGAAAAATTGAATAAACGAACCGCTGTCAAACCGGAAGACTTCAGTGTTTTAGCCTATAGAAAAACACACAATCGTCCCTGAAACATATAGGGCCGATTCCCACCCCAGTGACTTTTATTTTAGTCTTAAACGTAGATTGGTTGGGGTTGGGATTCGAATTGACACCCATTTGACGTGAAACTTTAAAATGGTCCTGCCAGAGTTAATTTACATTTCCATAAAACAGTATTGATAAAGATAAAGAATAAATATCGTGATTGCATACAGCAAATAGTTGGTATCAATTGGTTTATTGAGAACACAGTTACACTGTTGTGTGCGCGGCGTATCTTGAGTCCTGGTAGTATTTTACGAGTGACTACATTTTCCTGGAGGGGGCGGCTTTCATCGACGGCCGCCATTGTTTTGTAACCATCTTGAATATCAACAAGGTACTCTGCTGTCAAAAACGTACAATCAATTATCTGTGTTCGTTCTGCGGCGAACTCAAGATAGGCCGTGGACACTTTAACTAGCTGTATTCTCAAGTGGTTCTCAAAATGGTGCAGTACCAATTTTGCCATACCATTCAAGGTATTATGCGATAGCCAAAATACGTGCCACCAATTTTTCCCTACTAACCGTAATACTCGCCTTAAATGGCATCCGACTGCCAACAACTCGCCGCCAATAAATCAGTAAATAAAGACCCAAAGGTTCCCCCCACCCCCCTCTGGAGGTAATGGCTCCTGGGTCAGGTGTCAGTTAAGAGTTGGTGTTCACGTTTGGTATCAGAAATTTATTGGCAAGTCAATTTAGTTTCGATGCCATTCCTTCGAATTCCAAAATTTTGCTGTGTGATTTCGCCCGTGTGATTTTTCGGTCTGAATTACGTTACGAAATCTATCTTGTGGGGAAAAAAAAATGAAATTCAAATCACGAGTTGTGGCGCAATTTTCGGGATCCGTGTGGTGAATACCGTGGAGTGAATAGGTGCAATGAACGTGTATACGAACGCCTGCGGTAATAACAACAAGTTGTCTCTTGCAATGAGCATCCCACAAAACTAATTTTATTGCTCGCCTGTCAACAGAATTTATTTTCGGTTTCTTATGTAACGAACTGGGATGCAATTAGTCTCTCAATTAGTGACATACTTATGCATATCCACCAGGGTGCCACGCCAAAAAAAAAAATGGGCGGTTTCACAACTACAAATGGTTTCATTGATTTTTATGGGCTCAAACGTCCCAAGTGGATTGTCACGCTGATGGTTTGCCTTTGATGTTTATGGTCTTCTCGTTTTGTTGGACTGCACACACTCAGACTGCAGTTGGTCCTGTTAAAAAGGACGTGAACTGGACCGCCGTTGCGACGACAGACGCAGCCTTGGGCGGATCATTCCAATAGAAAGTTGTCGTCGTTTGTAGACTCTTGCTTTTTTTTTTTTTTTTTAATGTGGTCCCGGAACAAGGGAGTGCCATCGTTTCTGCTTTACTCTGCTCTGATAGTGACTGCTAAAAAAAATTATAAAAAAAAAATTAAAAAAACCATAACTAAAATCGTCGACGACGCAGTTATAAGATAAAGAGTTTGATACTGGGGCGGATCCGGCATGGTGCGAGTGGTGCTGTCCCCACCCCCTTCATTAAAAAAAAAATTTTTCCAGTTTACGTATACTTTTTCCAGTTCAGAGAAAGAAAAAGCGGAATGCAATTTACACAGCCGTTTCTCATTACAAAATGGAAGATGTATGTGGTGTGGTGTGGTGGAAATGGGGTGATAGTTCGGTTTTAAAAATCAGGGCAAAACGCATAATTTGGTGTGAACATTGTGGCAGCTCCCCCTTTAACAAACTTCTGAATCCGCCTTTGGGTTTGTATTCAAGATTTAAGAAAACTATTGGTCCGTTAATGATGTCACGCAAATGTATCCCTTTTTTCAACCCCTCCCCCCCCTACATTGTATCAAACCTTCCGCAGTCTTACCCCCTCCCCCCAGCCTGTCTACTCGCACGAAAATGTAAAAAATATGAAAAAAATATCGTGAAATCCTCTTTAAACAATAACAATTAAGGTCGTTTTATATAGATTAGGCTACTATTGCTGTAGCTACGGAGACTTTCACTAATAAAAGTAGAAGTAGAAAAGCTTGCCTAATGTATGAAGCCGTAATCTCGCCCTAGCAGCCCAGTTGGTAGAGCGTCCGGCTACCCCGTTAACAAAGAGGGGAAGGTTGTGTGTTTGATTCCTAGTTAGGGTCTGTATGAAGTCTTTCCCTTCCTTCTCACGTTAATTGGTAGGCTGTTATCTCAGTTGGCGTCTTGTTGACTGTTTGCGTACGAGGAAGAGCGTCTCCAGCCTCAATCGCAAATAATTAAGTCAAAGAGCGAGAAGTGAGATTAGTGAGGAGGACTCACTGGGAACCCGAGCACAGCGAGCAAAGCACATCCGAATGGTTACGGGCTTGGGTTCCCAGCCAAAAGGATAAGATCGAAACTCGCAGCTGACCATGCAGACATGAGAATTAAAAAAAAATACGGTTTCTGTGCCTACGACCATGGTAGACAAGGGGTTAATGCTGATTGTGGGCTGCACGTTAACTTTTGCCTTGTGATTTATTCAACCCGCTTTTTTTTTAAGAAATTGAGTGGAGCCTTACGTCACCTGAAGCAAACTTCTTGTTTTAGATGAATTGGCTCAAATTGAACAATACGACATATTTTTGAAGGAAAAAGAAGTCCAGCAAGTGGAGGGGCAAACTCGAAGAAATCTCTGGTCAGCGTAGGGGGCTGAAGTAAAACCCAGAATGTGCCAGAATAGATCCCATAGTCCCTGAAGGATCCTCGTAGTCTCCTATACTACTCTGGTTGGCAAATACTAGCAGGGACTTTGCCAGGTTCCCCATTCCAGTCATCAACTAGATCAGCATCTTACGACAGCTAGGCTGACCTTATCATCGGCTACAAGATCATTTTCTGGCTTACTTTTAATTGTCATCCAGAAATGATTGTTTTTATTCGAATTCTGGTTTAAAAGCCCTCTCCCTACCGACCAGCTGCATCTCTACAAATGGTGTTAGCATGTTATCCCCTCCTAACTTCTCCCCCAAATTCACCATTTCCCAGGCTTGAAATATTTCTGCCTCATGGAGCAATAAGCGAGAAGCCTAAAATTCATGTCCGGCTAGTGAGCCGCTATTTTGCGTCTCAGTGTTAGTATGAAACAATGCGACTCCTCCATGTGTAATCTCATCAACTTAACCGGTGACACAGTAGCGTGTATCTAGATATTAAACAGGACAGAAAGCCAAATGGGCTCGAGAAGTATCAAAATAAATACGGATGCTAACTTACGTACGTTGCCTTTTGGACTTAAATGTCAGACTGCCGGAGCGGGGAATTGAACCCATGAACCTTTGAAACCAAACACCGAAGTCATACGGTTAAGCCATATAGACACGGCCAAACAGTGGCCGATAGCGTGTAGCAGCAGGACTTCAGCCTTTGGTTTCAAAAGTCGTTGGTTAAATTCTCCGCTAAGGCAGCAGTTTAACATTTAAGTTCAAAAGGGAACACGAAGAGGTTTCTATCCATTTTTATTTATCTAGCTGTTCATATGGTTTTAAACCCATCTTCAGTTTTGTTTGTTACGCCCTTCGGTCTGTAGGGCCAGACCGTTTACCGCGAGAAATAAACCCACCACACGTCATGTATTTACTTTATTGTCCGTTTGGTAGTTACTTAAATTGTTTAGTCAGCGGACAGCAGCTGTTTTTTTGATCGGTTAATGAATCCAGGTGGGGATTTGTTTGTTTGCGCCGTGTGTAATTGTTTGCGCATCTCCCTTTGTTCTTGCCTGGAAGATGTAAATAAGGCTCGTGTTGGTTGGAGGGGCGAAGGGGTAGTAAACTTCGTCCAGTGACGAATTGGGGAGGGGGGAGGGGGAGAGGGGAGGGTCATTGACAAGACTGGTGACGCTCCTGCTAATAGATTCAGTGTTAACCCACACTGTCGGAGTGGCTGGGAGATAATGAAGAGTGCCGGAGTGATTTTAAATTGCAATTTATTGATAATGAGACTGTCAAGGCAATGGGTCTAGCCCTGCACTTTCGAGTAATTTCCACTCGTATATCACGTATGAAATATTATATGCGTGACAGGTTTATTGTAATGGCTAAAGAGTGGCTTCAAGTTGAACGCTAAAATACTTATATACCTGGGCAAATGGCTAATTTTGAATCGTTGAAGACAAGGTCGGAAGGGGTCAATGCGGTTAATCCCGCAGGGCAAATTGGCGCCTTTTTCGCAATTAGCTTTTACGTTGAAGCTTTATAGTTGAAGCTTCTGGCTTGTTGCTAGTGTTTTGTACAGCCATTTTGCAGGTTCCGGCGTCGAATCCGACGCCAGGAGGGTACAGGTTTGTTTTTTGTTTTTTTTATTAACCTATGAGATTTCAAATGGCCTCCAACAAAGGGTTACGCAGGGCTCCACCCAGTTCGAAACCGAAGCAATCTAATGCTTGTGTGGCTGAACCGGCTCAATTTCGAACATTACCAGCCTCTTTTTAGAGAAGAAATACCTGGTAAAGGGAGGGGCAAACCGGTACGTGTACACATAGGCACCGGACAATTAGGCACCCCTATTTAAGTACTGGTCAAATAGGCACTCGGAAAAATAGGCATCCGAACAAATAGGCACCCGGACATATAGGCACCCGGATAAATTGGAACCAAGTTAAAATTTGTATTTTTAATTGAAATGGGTTATCCTCAAATTGGGGGGTGAGAGGGAGAAAAAAGTTTGCTATAAAATGTTCGTAGCGTTCAAAACTGCTAAAGATTGTTGGCATCTTTATTACACTAGCATCTCAGATGTTATGTGTTAGTATACGCTGTAGCGCGAGGAAGGCAGCCTAATTTGGAACATTAATTCATCACAAAAAAATTTCGGGTAAAAATGCAAAAACTCCCCCAACGGTCCACACGACTAAGTGTCCCAGATTTAAAACAAACGATACAGAATTTGAGAGCGATCTATCCCAATTTTAACAAAATTAAAAAAATTTGGTGCGTATTTGTACGGTGTCTATATGTCCGGATGTCTATTTGTCCGGGTGCCTAACTGTTCGAGTGCCTATTTGTCCAGTGCCTAAGTTCGGGTGTCCATGTGTCCGGTG
Organism: Lithobius niger; assembly: GCA_023313725.1. Taxonomy (NCBI): domain Eukaryota; kingdom Metazoa; phylum Arthropoda; class Chilopoda; order Lithobiomorpha; family Lithobiidae; genus Lithobius; species Lithobius niger. Next base: position 11,734 of record JAHWFP010067359.1, on the reverse strand, counting down.
CCTGTGTGTCCTACATCCTGGCAAACCCGGGGATTTGTACCGGGAAACCTCCGATCATCGTAGGGGCCGAAAGATTGGCCAGAATTGACCAGGATAAGTTCCCATAGCTGCTGAATGAGCATGGTAGCCTCTCATGCTACTCTGGCCGGCACTCCTGACAGGGACTTTCCCAAGGTCTTCTTTCCAGGGGTTCGACCAGATCCGCAAACCTCCAGCATCCAGGCTGAGTTCTCTCACCGCTCAGCCACGATGGCCGCTACGATGATTTGAATCCACTACAATTACTCCCCTACAATTCACTACAATGTATTCCTGCTGACTGAAAGGTTACAATTTCCGAATTAATTGTTATGATTTAAACAGTTTTCTTTTTCGGAACAAAGACTGTCGGAACAAAGCCCGTACTATTGTGTGTGCATTGTGTAGGCAATAGGAGCGTGGGGAGGCCGGCCCTTGCTTATTTTGGTGAATAATTTACGTAACTAATTTTGCTTAACACGCAAGGGGTCCCGAAAAGTTTTGAAACGCTTTAACAAATCGCCTTGAGCTCTGTGAAGTTTCGCGGCAAAAGCTGGCGAAATTTGTTTTAAAACCACAAGTTGCTTCATGTTTTACCATCACACAGACGTTTTATACCGATTCAGCATACGGCCTACACATCCATATATTCCAGCGCCGTCTCCAGCAACACTACTGCTGCATATTTTCGTCATAAAGTCATTGTCATATTTGAAATATCTTCAGAATCACTGACACTTGCACCCTTAAAGTCTGAATGGCTGCTTTTTATTTGTGTATTTTCTGCTCCAAACACAAATGCAACATCCGAAAGATGCAAGCTCGTTCAGTTGCTTTCCCCGAATCATAGTATTATAATTTTTGTTTACTAAAGATTCTATATTAGAAACAATTCTTCAAGCTTAAGAAACACGAATCTGATCAGCAACGGACAATTTATGAAGAGAGAGAGTATATTCTTATAGACATGATGCTTGGCGTTGTAATCAAAGTCACAAGGTATTCATAGCCGAGTGGGGAAACCCATACTATGGATGGAAAATAAGGAGGGAAAAAAGTAAACCTAATCAGTCAGCAGTTCAAGCTAGGCCGGTCTACACTTCAACGCAGCTGAGGGAAGCCACGGAATTGCCTCGGGCAATGTCCAATGTCCAATGCTGGAGGCATTTAACGTAATTCACAGAGCATTGCACTGGCTGCTCTGAGCTTTCGGGAGCTTTGTTGACATGTAATATCTGGAATTAGTCAGGAAAACTACCGAACTCTTCGGAAATTCTTCGGAAGAGAAAGTCTTCCGTACCGTACACTGTGCACTGGTACGTTTCTGGAAGGGTGGAAACGTACCAGTGTACTAGTGATTCTGAGTGTACTAGTAGACTTACGGATTCATCCACATATCCATATTTTGTAGACAATTTGCTGATGGGCTTGGGAATTAAGATACCGTGTTAGTCACTTGGTGAGGTTGAAGTGCAAGGTTGAAGTGTAAGATTGTTTTAGTTTACATCGTTTTAGTTTAAATTCGGACCTATTCTACATCTGTTAGAGCCGTTTGTGTATATTTAATGTACTAATGGGCAGATACAGAATCGAGCATTCGATTGAGAAGAATCTGTTTGTATATCTGTTTCCGACACCAAAACCTTAGCAATTTTGTTTCAATCTTATAACAAATAAGCTATTAGCAGCGAAACTGAGTTGGAAGATGAACGTTAGAGCTAAAAGCAAAAATGAAGATATTTAAGAAAGAATAGAAATGAAACTGGTGTTTGTGTTTTATTTTAAAGAGTTAATAGGCAGCATTGATAACTAACAAGAAGCCATCACATCAAGGCTATCTGTTCCAGCGACGCATTGCTGGACCTGAAACCTTAACGGGCAAACCATATCCTAAAGTGTGCGCAGTGTATCTAGAGTCCTGCAGTATTTTTTGAGCGGCTACGTCTACCTGGAGGGGGCGGCTTTAATCGACGGCCGTCACTGTTTTTGTAGCCATATTGGATACCAACAAGGCGCTCTGCTACCAAAAATGTACAATTGATTATCTGTGTTCGTTCTGCGGAGAACTCAAGATAGGCCGCGAACACTATAGGTAATTGTAGGTCCACGGTATCCATGCCAATAGGCTCATAAGTTATAGTCACTGACCACTTCAACCCAAAAACTTCCAGTGTCCTATTTATACCAATCTCCTACCTTTTGAGGTACGAATTGGGGTATGTGCCCAAGTAAAGTTTGAGGTACGAATTGGTACGACGCCCAAGTAAAAACCCTCAAAAAAACGACTAATTGTTCCATAAAACAGTATGATTTTTTAATACACTGGCATTTCATGTGTGAAAAAAATATAAAAGTTATGTTTCCTGCAAAGGTGTATCGTACAACCCGGTGAGGTCAGAAAGCTAGTAAAGTATACGATTTGGAGTGTGGGCGAGTTGACTACTGCGGACAAACAAATTCAACCATGCACAAACGCTGGGAAAAAAACATAAAAAAACAAGTCATCTTGGTGCAACAAATTGACCGTTTGTTGCATATTCGAAAATCACTGGCTCAAGAAGGCTGTTAGGGATTTTTGGAATTAATTTCGGAAGGATATGGCGTGGTCTATTTACAGTTCTGTCGAATTCAAACGAAAACGGGACGAAGCAGTGAAAGAGAAATAAAATATCTTTAATGAGTGTCAAATTATGTTTTTAACGCCAACTTATCTGTTTAACATCAGCCCGGATGCTTTAACCGACGCTTTCGAAAAATTTCCTGGCGTTATGTTAATAATACAGTTTTTATTACCATGCCTCGTGTTCCTCGATCACGTTGTTCCACACACCAAAAATTTATTCAACATTCCTTCAAATTTCTGGTAAATCCTTTTCGAATAAGATCTAATCCTTTGGGGATTAAGCGTTCTCTTCTTTACAACATTACTACCTTTTTTGGGGGAGAGCACGCATTGGACGATTGCTCGTGCCATGCTAGCTTGTTCACGAGTCTTGATTTATACGTAAATGTTTATGCGCCCCACCGAGACTGCAAACTAGTTTCTGTAACTTATAGGCTAGACCTTGCTGCGAGCTATCGTCACTACTTAGCACCATTTAAAATCAGAAACCGCTTCCGCAATCGACGCTAGATCGAAAACAACCAAACGTAACCTGACCTTAACCAACCTAACGTACTTAATTTTAGCCTGTCGTTGTTTAACAAGAGATTAATTAGATCATTTTTATGGCAGGCCTAATTATGTGATTCTGGTTTCAGTGGCGCTAACTAGTATCGACTCGTTCGAGCTTGAGAGTAGAAGTGGAAGGTGTGGAGCTCGGCCTTAAAACCGACCTGTAACTCAGTATTTATAAGTGAGCAGCCTAAAGTTAGCCTTTTTGCTCGCTGCCTGGAAGAGGGAGGCCATGACACGCATATGTTTGTCAGTGGTTTTTTTTTTTTTTGCTTGTGTTTTAACATTTTTCGATCTGTCGTTCGTCCTTTTCGTGGCGACAGTGAGTGTTAATCTCCGCCCAAGGCGAAATTCTTTAGTTTTAATGAGTTTTTTTTCTTCCACTCCCCTCCCCCTCCCTGATTCTTCTTTTTTTTTTATGATTGTGTGTGTACGAAAGTAACACCAATCTAGATTATTATTTTTTAATGTCTTTGTTGGCTAGTTGATTTCATTCACCTGATTGTAAGTTGACACAAGAGCTCCGGATTTTAAAATTAGGACATGTCGGTAATACCACAAGCAGCATGCCTTTCTGGAAGAAGTTGATTTCAACTGACGTCTGCCTAAAACAGAGCTCCGGAGCCGTGGTTTCACAACGATGAACTATGTGAAAAGCCCTGCTGAAAATGTGACAGATGTTTGTGTTATGCTAGTCTCCTTTGTGAACCGCTACGAATGAAGATGAAGAAATTAAAAGCCAACAAGGTACACACGTAACAACACACAAAAATGCGACGTTTCGGGTCAAAACTGACTCGAAACGTCCAATTTTAGTGTTGTTTGTTACATGTGCATCTCATTGGCTTTTTATTTCTTCATCACTCGTCTGGTGCTTTCGTTCTCTTTGTAAGTGTTAGTCATTTTTTAAAGTTCCTAGTCCTGAATTTTACGCAGAAGCTGATATTGAAAGGAATGCATCTAGTCTGATTTTTATTAAAATGTCATGCCGTCTTATACAGCGGTTCTATTTGCAAATCCAAAACTGCAAATCTATCTGCAAACATACTTTTGTTGGTTGCAGAAAGGCGGAATTCTGTGTCATTTTCTGTTTCCCTACATTGTAAATTTACATTGTATTCGTAACCCTCTCCCCGCCCCCTACTTTCTACATAGACTCTTTTTGCATTTGTTTGTCATAACGAAGAGCCTACGAGAGCTGGATTCGTTCTGTTCTGCTTTTGCGTATGGTCTAGAAGCCT
>JAHWFP010067358.1:0-29174 GCA_023313725.1 Lithobius niger | reverse complement strand
TGAAAGAAAACGAAAGCAAAGTAAAACAGAACGAAACCAATTAAAAAAACCTGTATTTTGTTTGTTTGGATTTTGGGCAGCTGAATTTGGATGGCTTGCCTGCGTAACTTGTTGTTGCCTGGCAACCATAGGGGAGGATGAATGATGCTTTAAGCTAGAGCGACGTTTATATTTTCAGTAACGAACCTTGTTTTTAAGTGTATATCGTTTTTAAAAGTACTTCTAGTGGAACAAAAATTTTCTCACTTCACTATGTTATGAGAGGAACCACAAATTATCTTCTTTACTGCTAAAATTATTTTATGTGTTGACGTAGCCATAACAACGTCTCAAAACGATCATTCCAATTGAATTCATAGCTAATGCACGGACTACCTCGATCCGATCGTGTACGTAGCGCTGCCAAACCATGGAAGAATCCTTGGTAACGGGGAATGAATGGCCAAGAGTGCACCTTGCATGCACCTAAAACAAGCAAGCGAGGTCACGACTTAAACAATCGATGATAACACCAAGTCATTCTCTTAGTGGCCCTACTATAACAATGCTGCTGTCATTGAGACATTATCCATCCCAAATTACAAGACAGTGTATCACCCCATTAACGCACAAGCCAGAGGAATCGTCGCCTTTATTAAAAACGACTGCGACTGTACGATTGTCGACACACCAGGTGGCTTCATGGACAGCCTTGCTCTTAAAATTAAGCTTAGATTTTAAGCTGCCGCTCTCCCAACAGCAACCATGTAAACAACACAAGGTGTCTGTCTACTATCAAAGCACTTATTGATTCCCACGGAAATGACCTCGTTTTGATTGGGCATTTTAACTTGCTCGGCATCACCTAGGGATTAGGTTGCGATCACTATCATCCTTCGAACATGATTTCATTGATACCATCACCAGCTGCAATATCACCCAACTCGCCAATTTCTCTACTCGCTTTCGTGTCAATCAAACTCCTCATATTCTCAATCTCGTCCTCGCCTCCCATTCTAGTTCTGCTGTCGAAAGTGTCTCATCCACTCCTCCACTTGTAAAAAAGCGACCATTGTTGCCTGCATATCTTCATCAGTTGCTCTCCCAAATCCCAATAACAAGGCACACAAACCTGTTCTGAATTTTCATCGTGTAAACCACAAAGGTATCAGCGACAATGCCGACCATGCCAGCTCAATGGCTTATCTTGATGTGGACCAAGCGTGGGGCCTTTGCCTCCGCACTATCAGCCAAGCCATTCTTAATCACACCCCACACTTCTTAAATCAGATCCTAAACAAGTCTAAGCTACCCTGGCGTAATCAGGATTGCCGCACAGCAATTAGGACAAAAAGAAGGAACTGGGACATCTACACCCAGTCTAAAAGCCTCCACGACTACGAGACCTACAAAGCCAGCTTCAACACATGCATCTCCAGCCTGCGTCACGCAAGGCGCAAGTATGAAGAAGAAATTGCCAACTGTGCTTCTTCCATCCCAAAACGATTTTGGGGATACGTCAATAGTAACATAAAAACACATTCCCCGACTGTTAGTCTGGAAGACGAGCGCGGCATTCTTGTCACTAAACCAACCACTAAAGCATCTGTCCTTAACACTTACTTTGGGTCGGTTTTCAAAACAAATCCACCAATTGTATTACCGGAGATTAGATCGACTATCCACACCACTGTAATCGATGGTATTGAATTTACAGAAGATGAAGTGAAACACATCCTGCTCAATGTCAACAGTAGATCTGCTGCAGGTGCAGATGGTATCCACCCAGTTATTCTGAAAGAGTCAGCCTACGCACTCTGTTTGCCATTAATAGCACTTTTCCAGAAGTAAATTTGTCTTGGCAAATGTAAGAACCGTAATTACAGCAGTTTTTGTACAAGTTTTATGAGCGTAGGGAACGCTAAATAGGACAGCTTGGGAGGCGAGTGGGCGCAACGAAAACGCCGTAGCTAAGATCCAGAGGGCGAACAAAAGCACATTTGGATAGACACATCAGTTATTTTTAGTTTATAGTTTTTAAAGCAGATTTCGGAAATATAAATGTAACAAAATTAACAAGCTTAAAATCCATTAAGAAGTAAATTTAATTAGCTAATGAAAAATAAGAGCAATGAGCTTATGAAAATGTTAAGGCTCGTTAGCCAATCAAGTGCAGTCAAGCACTCACAACACCTGTGACGTCACAACGGGAATTCCCCATCCGCTGGGGATAGAGACCGAAAAACGCGACAGGAAAGAGGGAGAGCGTCTCCAGCCACGATGAACATCACTTAAAAAGTTCCTGCGCAATTCTCGATGGTCGAACGTAAAGAAAGGATGCAGAAAACAAGTTAGGAGATGGGCGAATGAGGCGGTGAACCGGGGCAAAGGCACGGTATGAGTATGAAAGGGAAAGAATTTAAATTAGCGATAAATTAGCTTGATAACAGTATTCGGAATAGTAATGATGTGACCAAATTTAATGAACTTAAACTTAAATATCGGAAATTAATTGAATAATTTGATATCGCTGTTAGCTAGAAACTGTATCTTACACCATTTAGTTAAGGAAAAACGTGTCAAGATGAAACAAGAACACATGTAATAAAAGTTAAACAAACCATCAAGATTGTTGAAGATGGATGGACGGTTGTTAAAAATCAATCAATGGTAAAAGGAATTTAAGGTAATGTGTAAATTGTCAAGGAATGATTTGTTGATTGAAAACCAATGATTTTGGGATGATGTTGGTGAACAGAACGAGTGTTTGTGTATATTACCCATGTTCTTTTTAGTGTAAATAAATGTTAATTGTTTTTTTGTTTCTTATCCGAGTCACACCACTTTCGAAACATGCACGGCCTGTTGATAAATTGCTTAAATTTTAATTTAGCTGAATTCAAGTAAACTGGTAAGACCTATAGATTAGGCGATCGTAAAGTGCGTCCTTTGGACTTGGTTGAATTATAATTCTTTTTTCCTGACAAAATTTATAAAGAATAATTTAAGAATTAACCTGACAATCTTAAGAAAGTAAATGAAATGGATCAATCTAAGTTTTAAGATTAAGAAAAATACTGAACACAATTTTAACTGCTAAACCGCTCGAGCACAACGAAATCCAACAAAGTACCCAAAAGGCCCGCTTTTACATAAAGTACCTACTCAATGGAAGACTGCTCACGTTACACCTACCCATAAAGGAGGATCCAAGACTAACCCATCCAACTATAGACCAATTAGCCTTACGAGCATACGAGGCAAAATTCTGGAAAAAATATTAAACTTCCTCGCTGAAAACGATAAACTTCACCCGAATCAATTCGGGGGAATCCCCGAGAGATCAACAACCCACAATTTAATACATTACCTGGACAAAGTGACACAGTGGATTGAGAGGGCCTCCAAGTCGACACTATTTTCTTCGATCTCGCAAAGGCATACGACACGATTCCTCACAACAAGCTCATCGAATGCCTGGCTGACGAAGGCGTACGGGGAACACTTCTTGCCTGGATCGGTGACTTTTTGTCAGGTAGACACCAGCGATGTTCAGTCGAGGGACCTCTGTCAGAGCCTTTACCTGTACGTAGCGGAATTCCGCAGGGAAGTGTGTTAGGTCCACTGTTGTTTGTCATGTTCATCAAATCCCTACCCGCCAAGATTTCAGTCGACCACGGCATCTTTATGGACGACACTAAACTCTTTGCACCTTCTAACACACCTGAAACCGCTGCTATCCTCCAAGTCAACACTCATCATGTTACTAACTGGGTGGAGGACATGAACATGAATCTTAACGAAAACAAGTGTTGTATCCTCAGGTCTGGCAACCAATGTCTCCACACTATCTACGACCTTGGTTCTCATAAGCTACTACAAGATAAGGCTTGACAGAAAGATCTTGGTGTCATTCTCGGTGGTGATCTTTCCTTCTCTACACGTTCAATCTGTTGTAGCCAAGGCCTATGCGGTGCTAGCAGCAGTCCGAAATACATTAGACGAGCTTCAACCAAAGATCTTCCTTAAACTGTACTGTAGTCTTGTTAGAAGCATCATCGAATATTCAAACCAAGCTTGGTGGATCAGACTTGAACGCGACAAAGACTAAGTGGAAAGACTCCTGAGATGTGCAACAAAGAGGGTCATTGGTTTATCCAATCTGCCGTACAGTGAACGTTTACGACGACTCAGACTTCCCACACTCACACACTGGCGTATCGACGTTCTCGCGGAGATCTTATCTTTGCATACAAGACTATTAACTCTAATAACCCACTTGAGAAATCTTGGCTTGTTGTCACTGATGATCTTAGAACTAGAAACAATGGAGCTAAGGTTGTGAAACAACGCTGCCGGACATCATTACGACAAGAGTCATTTGCTTTCAGAGTGTGCAACCTGTGGAATAGGCTACCGGCGGAAGTTGTGAAAGCCCCTTCCGTGCTCACCTTCAAAAAACGTCTTGATATCGTTGTTACCCTCCTTTATTCCACCCTACGAGTACAAAAATTGGTAGTAGGGGATACTCGACGCCATAAGCCAGCAGGCTTTCTGTCGAATTTTCATTCAAATTCAAATTCAAGAGTGATCTGACTCGTCATAAAATCAACGAATGCAACGAGGAAACAAACGTACCTCCAGTGCAATGCCGAACTACAAAAGAAAGTATTAAAACACGTACAATTTCTGAAGAAAAGAAACCTGAGTGAACAAAAGATAGTCTCCCCACGATAAATTTGCATGAAGTGACGTCCAGCACCAAGATGTTACAATTCAAATCACTACAACCATCAGAGCACCACAACGTACTGTGAATACACGCATTATAACATATGAGTCGACACAAGCCACAGTGAAGTGTGCTACATGGGGGTTCTCCAATTCTCAATGCAAATGATGTCAGAACCTGGACCAACCAGCAAATGGAAAACAGAAAAATTTGACGTTTGGAAACATATGTAGACTTTAAGTGAGGCAGGATGCAGCCTAAATCACACACTACCTTACACCAAGTGCCAATGCTCACTCCGTAGATTTGAAAAAGAAGCTAGAAAAGTGTCAAGTATTTGGGCCTTCCCAAGTCTGCCTTACCTCATGGTCGCAAACGACAAACAATATCCCCTTGTGTACGATGATATTGTGTAACATACGGCTTGGGCCCTGGAAAGGAAATAGGGAACCTTGCAGTGGGCACCAAATCACTAAGCAAATTGCACGGCATGGTGGTTACCATCCTACACCTTTAGAGTATGCAGAGGTATGCTAAAACCAGACCATGACGCCATTCATCAACTCGCAAGAGACGGCAACGACAGTGACAACGAAAAATGGCACAAGCTGAAAAGCTATTATTTTGGTCCCTGTTTACATTATTAACATGGAAACACCATGGAAATTATTCATTTTTGTAGTCAAACAACAAATAAAATTCATTTCGAAACGGAAATGTTTGAGCGAGCATACCGTACCTACCATCTAACGGCATAACGCATGTTGGACAACTTAAGTCGATTATTGCACTACTACTATTCATTATGTAGCGATACTATAACTCGTTTTACATCAACAGATGATTTTTACTAACCCGAAGAAAAAATAACTAAATCCCAACGTACACCGCACACTTTGTGGACACCGATCAATATGAGCACATCAAACAAACGTCACATCAGCGTGGTTGGCTACAAAACAAGTAAATGTCGGATCGAATTCCATGACCAACTAAGATACTACATATGGGACTTAATAATAACTGTTAATAATAAGTCATCTGATGAACCGAAAAAGGGACAGGTACAGAAACTTTGGTGGTACCATGTAAATTGTCGATACTAATCTCAAAACCAAACAATCAAAGGTGAAAATCTTAACATTTGTAGAATCATGAGTTAAGCCCAACGCACATGTGCGACTGGGGAGGGGACTGTCAGTTAGGCTTAATTGGAGCAGCTGGAATTTCTTTGCTGCAGGTGAAGGCAAGTATAATTGGAGATCATAAAAAAAATTCCTAACAAGTTTTAATGTTTCCTAGCAAGTTCCTAGCAAATTTTTAATCTTTAATTTTAATAGTACTAGGAAGAATATGACAACAATATTACACATGTCAAAAATGAGGATACCGGGATTACTTTTCGCGATACCATCATTACCGGCATCAGTGATATCGGCAGCCTGGACTAGAATGGGTACGAGACAGCGTTAGTTGCTATGCTTCTTTTTTAGAAAGATTTTTTGTTTGCGATAATTAATTTCAGAATGATTTTAGGTATTAACAATGAAGAAATAATAAATGACTTTAGCTCCTTTGGCTAAAATATTGTATTGCTTGATAACGGGTCATAGTCTGACCCGAAATGAAGTATTTTTAGTGTTGTTAGTTGTTACATGTGCACCTTGTTGGCTTTTTATACCTTCATCACTCATCCGGTGCTTTTTTCCTCTTTGTACTTAGGTATTAATTTCACAAAGCCATCATTCAAAAGGTCTCGAAAAAACTATTAAAATGGTGTGTATGAACGTCAAAATTGCCAAAATTGTAGAAAAAAACACACCTACAACTTGAACTACAAGGTTCAACCTCCCACGCAGAACAGAAATTAACTATAAAAAAACCGCCTTACATGTGAGAAAATATAACGAGAAGTCACCGCACAGCATTCATTGCTAATTCATTCACAATAGCGTTCACAAAGACCACGTCTATAATCTGACGTGTCGCGCCACTCAGGTAAGGTAATGCATACAGATAGGCTCGACTACTGCACTCTTCCGGTATAGGATTGTTTCAACTTGTAGTAATGTTCAATGTTCAATTTGCTTTAAAAGTACTGTATTGATTCTAAACACAATACTGGATTCATACCGGCATCTAGTTTAAACTTAAGTATGTGTCACACAATAAAACATTGGAATGTGCGATACTGGCAAAATTCTTGTTTCTTGTAGAGCTCAGTATGCAATTTGTCCTTGAACTCAGCTCGTGTATACATCTAACATTAGAAAAATTTGATACCGTGGAAACGCGATAACTTTGCTAATTTTTTTACCAATGAGACATTTCAGACCCCAAATTCATCGTCTCGACGAGAGCCTTCCAGTGGTACCGATAAAAAAAACAAACAGTTTTCAATTTATGGCGTTAAAACTGATACACCCGTTTAAATATGGTCCCACACAATCAATTGAGCAAGTTTTGCTGTTGTTATCTAAACTAACAAAAAAGAAATTGCAAACAAAACCATGCTGAGTAAACACTCGAATTTGACTCGATACACGCACACCCCTAACTGGAAAAGAGGGAACAATCTTTTAAAATCATATTTATGGTACCAGGAAACAGATCAGAGTTAAACTGAAATTAAATGATTTTGCATCACAAATATTTAAATTCCCATAGTTGTTACCTTAATAAAGCTGCATGAATAATTTTTCCCCCACAGAATGGACCAAGCCGATCATTTTAAAAAAGGTCAGTATATAGAGTAATCTTAACAGCACCAGTAATGGATACAATCATGTTACAAATTAATATGATTTTGTTACAACAGTAATAGCCTATGTAACCGTAGCAAAATGGCTTTGGTTACTAAGTCACCAAATTCACTACCTAAAACATTCGACATTTTTAACGCACATTGCGCGTTAGAAAATGTTGAATGTTTTAAGTATGCTACGGTAGTAGATTACGACCCTGTAATGGCCACAAAATGTATGTTTATGTGTTTTTGTGCTTGAAAACAGTACCCTCATTAAACATCACCATTTTCGGCAAATATGAGGTAGAAATTATGGCTGTACCAATACCAACTTTAGCGATCCAATACCGATGCAGTTTTAACATATTTACCAATACCTTGACCGATATAGAATTCAAAATTAGACCCCAATTTATAATCAATGGAACGATTTCTTCAAATCTCAAAAAATTATTAAAATAAAAATTTTAGAATAGTAATCAAGTTAAAGAAAACTAGAAAGATGCTCAGCGATTTCTTCAGCAATATACCGCAAACCACATGTCGTAATCTCGAACAGTTCCAGAATTATTGCTATTTTAGCGAAAGTAGCCGATACCTACACCACATATTATATCGGCAACTGATCCAATCCACAATAGGTATCAGTGCACCCATAGTACACAGAAAATCTGCTTCTTTTGGAAAATTTCTGCCTGAGATGACACGTATTTTGTGTGGCATAAAAGTTGCTTAATTGTGCATTAACTCATTTGGTGACTAAATCGACAGCAAATGAACCAGCAGCTGGAAATAGGCCTGGTCCGTTTGAGCTTTACGACTAACTTTCTTATTTGACACCTGCGGATTACCGATCATACTGCAAACAGTTTGACGAAACCAGTTTGGTACCACCTTGTACCAAAATAAATGAGTCAAACAAATAAAAAAAAAAAAAACTTATTCAAAATCTTTCCGCTTTACTGGCTTCAGAGCCACCTTTTGTTTCTTGATTTCTCTGTATGCTGAAACCACCCTCTCTTGTTCCTGGTCCAACTGGCGACGATCAGCCAACGGCAATAGTTTACGCTTTATAGTCCGATTTGCATTAGAACTTGTATTTGGCAGGAGATGTGATCCTTTACTTTCACCAGGGAGCAACTTGCTCAGAAGCAGTACCTTGGAACCAAGCTGGGAAAAAAACAATGACAAATAATTAAAAACTAAAAATGTATATCGAGATCACACAAAAAAAGGTCGAAACTGGGGCAAAGGAAAAAAAGAGTGTTCATTTTAACCTCGTTCGTCACAAAGTACAATACGTGCACAGCTACAAAAATGAAGGGAGGGAAGGAATAAGCACCAGGCCCACCCCAAGCTTTGCGAGAGGCCCCAGGGACCACGAACAAAGCAAGCAATCACAGCCCAGTGGTCACCATCCTCGTATCCAAACCTAGTGAACACTGGTTTTAATCCCGCGAGTGACCAAACTACTCATAGAACTTACTGAATAAAATTCTGTAGCATTTCTGCGGCTTCATGATTACACCAATTAAAAACAAGAGAGTTGTTTTTCGAGCCTTTTTCTACTAAAAAAATAAACCTGTGAGGGTGAGTGGATGTTTTATTTTTTTTTGTTATTTATTGCGTTTAGGCCTTTAAAAACCCTTTAAGATATCGTACCATTGATACTTACAGTGGCACTATTACCGATTGAAAGTCTGCAGTATCTAGCAACATCTAGCGCTATCTAGTACTTTCTAGCACTTGCATGCATCTAGCAAAGGAATGCACAACATCATTCCTTTTAATGAAACAAACAAGCCACAAGCCTCTTTAATTACTGAGTGGAATTGGTATGTCCTCGTGAACCTGGAAGCAGGAGATCTGCAAAGATTAACAACATCACTGCCACCACAGTATTTTCGTACATTTTGAAATCAGATATAGTGCCAGTGTAAATATTGTGCCAAAATTTTTTTTTTTTTTTTTTTTTAGCTATTTGGCTCCTGCACTAGCTTGCTAAGCTAATGCTTTTTTGGGGGAGTTATTTTTAGTTATTTATAATAGGCTTGTTCTGATATTTTCAAGATGAAGCAACGCTTAAACCATAAATGAGAAGCAAAAACAGCTCAATGTTGACGCAACGGCGAATTTTTCGGTAAAAAATAATACATTAGTAATAGACAACCTTCTTCAGGCTACAAGAACAAGCACATGTACAACGGCTTCCAGCAACGGCTGCTGCGTGCGTATGTATTTGAACAAGTCTGCCAATCCACCTCTTGGTTTCACCTATGCACCACAGTTGCATGAGGCTGCATACACTTCAGATTTTGTCTTGGAGAGGGGTGGGTTTCACTGGCGCAGGCAGAGGGGGGGGGGGGGCTTTGCTTGGGTGTCAACTGGAGGAAGCGTAGTGGATTGTGATTTAAATCAGGTTGGGTATGGTATTGTGGGATTGGAATTTCAGTTGGGGTTGCGCAGGAAGCTCTGGTTACGTTAACTGGGGATATAATGGTAAACCGGCAATAACAGTGGCGATAAAATTACATTCTTGACAACACAAATCATATTTTCACCACCAGTATGACAATTTAGTAGATCACTAACACATCGAAAGTTCAATTACATTTACGGAGAATTGTCTGGTCTCCTTCTTCGGAAGTTTGCTTGTTGCTAAAATATAAGTGAACTTTTAAGTCGTACTGGTGGTGAAGGTGCGATTTGTGGTGTCAAGACTGGAGACATTTTCCTGTTTCTGGACCGTGTTGCTGACATTGGGTGGGTTTCGAAAAAACATTTGATTCCTTGGATTTTCTCACCCTGTCCGGTGATGCAGGTGACAACTTCTAATAGGCAATCTTTTTGGAGAAATCAAGCGGTGTTGGGTTTCCAAAATCTGGCATAATGGGTGGCTTGGTACAGTATACAACTTCTGCCGAATATCCGTGAAGGAGGAATTTAGGCTTTACTTGTTGGAAGAATGTTTCGGCGACTTGGGGCATGCGCGAGCGATACCACACACGGGTCATTTCGTCTTGGTGTTGGCTCCTTGGGTGATATGACTTATAGGAGAATTTTTGGTCGGTTCAAGTAGGTGTTTCGTACAGTTCCCACTCGAAAGAGTCGTTTCCTCTGCAGTCAAAAGTGTGTCAAGGTAGGGACAAGCCAAGTATCGGTAAAACTGGTTCAAAACGATATTTTGCACACTAACAAACAAATTATTGAACCAACCAATACAATACAAACAGCTTAATCATTTCAAAACTTTCTGAGTGTGCAAGTAGTAGAGTGGCAATTTACACTGATCGACACATAAGAAAGAAAGAATTAATTTGGGGATGAAAGCCGAAACTTTGTCTAAGGTGAACAAGTAATTGTACAGTTTGCGTTACACAACCAAAATAAAGGTTATAGTGGCAAAGGAAAAAAAAGTTTTCAGCCTCGGGCGTTTACCTCTTCCGAAAGTGTTAAGGTCATCAGAATTTTTATTTTATTATGTATTTTTCTAAAGTTTTATAAAGGCAATAAACTTTCAAAAATCACATAAAAGGGTTGTAAAGCATTACCATCCAACACAAGCACAGGTAGTTTTCTATGCAAGTTTTGTGCTCTAGTCATTTTTGGGACCAATTTGCGGTATTTACTAAATAACTAGAAATGATTTTGGCCGTCAACCTGAAATTAGCAGCATTCGAAAGCTCTTGAAAAGGTAAAAATGGTATAACGTCTAAATCATTCATTATTTGGTGAAATTGTAGAATATAATACAACTTTCCAAAAAAAAAAGGTTAAAAATACGAAAATTTTAACTAGTGAAAATTAGTTTTTACTTACCTAAAATACTTACCTTCAGTAATATTTCTAAAACCACCTTTTTACGCTATTTACTGCTCGCTTATGAACTAAAAACCCCTTTTTTTATGTTCTCCCTAAGCTTTTCTCCACTGCCGCCAGGCGGCGCTGCACGTCCTTACCGACTTCAGCACCCCCACCAGTCCAACCGCATTACTTTTTCACGGGCACTCCGGTTCAGTGATTGCGGGGAGGTGGGCGGGTCCTTACTGAAGGTAAGTATTTTAGGTAAGTAAAAACTAATTTTCACTAGTTAAAATTTTCGTTTCTTACTTCCTGCAAATACTTACCTTCAGTAATATTGCTGAATTTGTCAGACAGGAGGCGGGAATCACCACCCCAACCAGGAACCCCGGAGAACAAGCTTACTAAACCACACACACACTGCCACCAAAACACTAATAAAGAACCAAAAGGCGACCAACCCACCAGGACCAGGTATCCAGCGACGCCAAGCCCTCATAGAGGCCCATGGTCCCCAACCAACAGCCAGGTGAGTTAGCCCAACGCCTGGCAGTACCTCATCCTTGAGAACCTAGCTCAGGAACAAGGCACACAAGCCCAGAAAACCGGCCCGCTCCAGTAGAATTGCCGTAATGGAGCACAGCCAGAATAACACACTGCAACAAGGCACACCGACGCGGGCTTCACCCCCAGAAAGCCTGGCCAGCCACAACAAAGCTTGCACCACAGATCCGCCCGCCCCAGGCCACTCGGGACCCCCAAGGAAGTACGCACAAACAGAGGCGGGTGGCGCAGGGAGCACGCTGCTACTGCTACGTCCAGCGGCGTCCCGCACCAAGAGTGTAAGAAATGTCCGCGTTACTCCAGCGAAATCCTAAACCTACAACTACCGTACTGTTTCAAAGCAGGTCCAGAAGAAAAACTGAAGTACAACTGTACATGTAATAGCAACATTTCGAAAGGTACAACACTTGACCACAAGGCTTAGAACAAACACGGCATAAACAACAAGACTGCAGCTTGCATCCCTTGCTGCCCGCATCAACACCAGAACGCGAGTGAGCGTTCGCTCCATCCGAAACCGGAAGGTATCTCCCCACTAGGCTAGAGCGCTTGATCAGCCAGATACAATTCTCCAGGCATGCACAATGCATAACCACCGACCAGGCTTCCAAACACCCTTTCCTGAATTTGGGGAAAGTACATTTCAGTGTCAGGCCTTTAACACTACCTTGACATATTAAACAACGACATGAACACTGTAAACCCTCTGCTGGGAAGAACCATTCATAGTTAGGCTATGACAACCAACACACACTCCCGTCCGTCTCATGCAAACACAATGCTACAGAAGGTATAACATTACTTACGAGTCACAATTATAGAACGCCGCTGAACATAGCCTATTCAACCGTCCTGGGTTCAGTCATTCCGACAACATGTCTGCACCATTTAGTGAAGACGGCACGTTATATATAAACAGAAATATAGCTTTCGTAGCCAATCCCCCAAAAACATACATTTAATGGCAATGTGCTTTGACCTCAAGATTCTCACCTCATACCTAGTAAAGTGGATGGCAGAATGGGAGCTACAGTACAATGAAGGTGTTGTAGCCAACGGTGCCAATACCGAATGTGACATGCACTGTGTAGCCAGGCCAACCTCCTACAGCCGGAAACATTGCAGTGAATTCCGCCTCCATTGTACTGAGGCACACCATACCCTGCTTTCACAGCCCCACAAAACAGGCAAGCTACCCAAGAATACAATGTGCCCACCGAAACTACGCCGGTCGACTCTATCGGCTGCCCAAGATGCAGCTACACATGCATACGATTCAGATCCTGTGACACTTGAAAGATCAATAGCATAATGTTTCGTACCGACAGTACATAAGTATCGCAGCATGGTCAACAATAAGCAAATATGAATGGACGTAAAGGCATAGGTATATTGGGACAAGATTATAACACCCAAAAGAATATCAGGTCCTGTTCTAGAAGCTCCATACAACAACTTTCTATTAGTGACCTGTATGGGAAATGTACACTTGTCACATCTTCGTCACGCCTCGTTTGAACACCAGTACCTGCAGACATGAACTGGCACACATACTGGTACACGCACCGTACACGTTTCATCGACGTCATACCTCTCCGTGAGTCGTGAACAGTAAGATTTGATGAATTACTGTCATGCCATCAATTCTGAGGACGGCAACACCTAATAGATTTTTTTTTTTGAAAGACATGAGTTTGAATTTGGATTCAAGCAACGTTACTACATTTGCTCTAAGAGTTTCGTTTCTGGCTAACAAAAGCAAAACATCCACATACAACTGCATCTAAACCAAAATGACAAACACAGGTAAGTTCCAAGAACTGAGAAAATCCCATCATCACTAATGGCTTTTCAAGTTCTTCCCATCACAGTCACCCACTTTGGTGAAGACCATATACGGCTGTTTGCAATAGCCACACCGTACCATGGTGAACCTCAGGTTTGAATCCTTTGGGGATTTTCATGAAGGTTTTGCAATCCAACGTACCACACACTGAATATCCAAATCAACATTTGTCCACTTCAGAATGGATACCAATAATACATAAAAGAATCTAACCTAAAACAAAATTCACAACCGGGCTGAATACTCCATCAAAATCCACACCGCTTGCTTGACAAAACCCCCGAGCTACTAGTTGGGAGGGGAAACGTCTAACGCTTCCGTCGGTATTCTTCTACTTTGTATATCCATTTACATCCCCCCTTCCATATCTATAGTTACATTAACCTCTATGTACCCCTCTTCTCTTAAAGGACGCAACGTCGTCTCCCATGGACCGTTCCCATTCACACTTGTGAGGAGAGGCAATGGCTTCTGCATAGGTAATTGGCCCAACAATACACACGTATGCCGCAGCATCACTGAAATCAACAGGACTATCCTGCCCACTAGTGGATACAGTTCCGAAATCAGGTGTTCGTCTACCCCTAAAATCGAACAGTGGTTCAAACTGACATCCCCGTTCTACACAATATCATTTGACATCATTAACACTGCGGAACATAATTCCATCTGGGGTGTGATAGTACACATCCAACCTACCTACCCTTTGCCCCGTCTGACGGACTACTACTTCCATACACCAATACTGATAATCTAAAGGAGCCAATATGGGGGAGGAGCCTACACTATTACTACGAATGAATGGTCGTGGAGGAACTTCTTCAATGGTTAGTGGTCCCTCAGTCTTATCTTCGGCTTCTACCCTAGAATTATCATCCGATTCCGATTCTGTACCCGAACTAAGTCCCTTTCCATAGTTAAATGTAGTTGCACTTAGACTGGGTTGGGCACACTCTGCGGCCTATACTGCAAGGACCTCTTCTCCCTTCCCCATAACTTAACCTCATCAACTGTTATGTTTAGTGTCAACGACCAAGTAAGTTTGGGGATTCCACTCTATATCCTACTGTGTCTACCGCATAGCCAATGAACACCCCCTCCCAGCGTTAACGTCAAGGGTATCCCTTCCCGGCTTATGGAAGTGTACATAACACATTGCACCAGGTCTTCGTAATGTCTGACTGATACACCTCGATCAAACCATAATGTACAAGGGACCCAAAAGCCTAAGTATGAGTGAGGGTACCTATGCTTCAGGTAGGTGAACGTACATACAAATTCTGCCCAAGATTGCGTGGCAGAGAAGTCTCGTGAAGTATTGCACGTACCCCTTCTAACAACGTGCGGTTAAATCGCCTAGCGATTCCAGCCATAGCTGGTGAGTAGGCATTGGTTCGCTGGTATCTGATACCCAACCTACATAATCACAAAATTCCATACCTCGGTCCGTGCGAACATTTACAAACTTGAGGCTAAATTGTCCGTCACTTCTGGCACGAAAGTCAACAAACGTTTGAAACGGATCGCTTTCCTTAGCGATGGGAAACACCCATGCATAACGAGAATAATCATCAAGTAAAGTAAGCACATATCGACAATTACCCAAGGATACCGTGCGATTTGGTCCCCAAACATCCATGTGAAGGAGCTCGAGGGGCTTCCTACTCTGAAAAGCACCAATACCCTTAAAACTGGCCCTAGTCGATTTGGTTACCTTGCAGACCTCGCACTGAGGAGAGTTAGGCTTCACTCCTAGTATCCATGTACCACCTTGGAGTTATGTAAATTTAACAGGCCCAATTTAAGCTGATGACCGAGCCTCGAGTGCCAGGTTTCTACAGAAACCGACTTAATTGGAATTAACTTCAACACGTACCTTAAAGTCCCCCTTCTGATTCATACTTAGCCAAGGGAACTCTTACTCGAACCAGATGAACAAGCTACAGCTCCATTCACATGTTTTTTGTTTGACCGTATGAGACAATGCATACACCATACAACTTGTTTGCGATCCGCCAAAAAAAATTGGGCATAGTGGCCCCGTGCGACCGCATATAGCGGCCAGACCCCAAAGGGCATCAGAATCACCCCCCCCCCCACTCAACCTGAGGACCCAAGGAAGAGAAGACAGTCGAAGGCAAAAGGAGGGGGGAGAACCCTACTTCAAACCCATAGTACTAACCGTCCAAGTTGCCAAACTCCAGTGAGACTATGTCTTGATGCACACCGCAGGAGCCAACGCAGCTGCCATGCCAGGACCAAAGAAATGTAGAAGCAATAACGATTAATGTAAACATACCCTAACATATCATAAACACATAGGCCTATGGGCAAACGCCCATGGAGACACTCACCATACCGTCGGCGACACATGACGACTGCGCAGCGACACCTGGCGACGGCTTTTTTTTTTTTTTTTTTAATTGGTCCCGCCGCGCCAGTGTCATAGCAGCCACGCTCACCGGCGACATGTGACACCCTCGAAGTGACAACTGGCAACAGAACAGCGACAATGTGTCTCGCTGCGTCAGCGTCATAACAGCTACTTACCCTGGTGACAACTGGCTACAGAACGGCGACAATTTGTCCCGCTGCGTCAGCGTCATACAGCTACTTCCCCTAGTGACAACTGGCTACAGAACGGCGAGAATTTGTCCCGCTGCATCAGCGTCTAGTAGCTACTGAGTGTCGCCGATGGTGCTACACACGTGTTGCCAGTGGCGACAGCGTGGGTCCGGTTAAAAACCGGCTTCAATTTGCACCCCTCGGCTCAACCAGCGTTGCAATTATGTCCAAACGCGGCACTTGCAACTTTTTTTTTTTTTTTGCTGGGGTAGTCGGACCACGGACAGCGCCCGTGGCCGGCTTTTTACCACTCAGTGTAGGAACCGCACCGCTATTTTCCCCACCGGGAGCGGTCGTCCTATTCATCCTCTCAACACTACTGGCTTCAACTTACCGCCACTGTCGGCCACTCACCTAACGCCCGCCATCGGATCGGCACGGACCTGCCTTGAGGGACGGTGACAACTCCACTGGCTCACTCTACAAATCACCATCTGCTTAAAAAAATGGTATTTCAACACGAACATCCCGGGGAAGAACGGGAGGCAACGACGCCTCCGTAACCACGAATCACAAAAGCTTCATTCTCGGCCGCCGTCTTGCCCTCGGCAACGACCGGCCGACCAAAAAACACCGCCGGCATGGCCGTATCCGTTAAGCCTACCGACTACCGACCGTTGCCGTGCTTCGATCACGTTCCCACCGTGCTGCTTTCCAATAAGCCGCTCGTCGGATCCACTTCTTGACATCGAAGTCCGTTGTTGTAGTCCATAATACGCGTTGGTTAATTCGCGAAGCACGCAGTAAAAACTCGCACAACCATCCACGATGGGAGTGCTCGAAAACTGATGCGGTTGGACTGGTGGGGGCGCTGACGTCGGTAAGGACGTGCAGCGCCGCCTGGCGGCAGTGGAGAAAAGCTTAGGGAGAACATAAAAAATGGGGTTTTTAGTTCATAAGCGAGCAGTAAATAGCGTAAAAAGGTGGTTTTAGCAATAATACTGAAGGTAAGTATTTGCAGGAAGTAAGAAACCAAAGCTCAGATTGGAAAAATTTCAGTTCAGAAAACTTAATGCACAATTTCAGATAACAGGAATCCTCACCAGATTATGGAGAGCTTGTAACTACATCGTTTTGGACATCGCGATTCAAAAAAGACGCTCGGCGTGGCCCATTGTATGCGCCGGGCGTACTGGATGTGTCTGGCTTGCTGGATGCGTTGGGCCTACAGCATGTGTTAGGCCTTCTCTCTCATCGGTTTGAGAGTCTCGCGGAAAAGCCTCTTCGCAGCAGAAACCTGATCCCCGGATTTGAAGCACCTTGTGTATTCATCAAGGTAGCTCCATTTTTTAGATGTTGCTGAATGGCCAGGGATTTCAAGTCCATTTCAAGTTCAAGTGACGATCATATTGTGACTGTCCCCCCTTCCTCCTTATGCTCAAGGGACAGTTACACAACAAATTATTCAGGAGTCCAAGCTGCTCACATGTTTGTTTACTGCATATCGATGGACAAGTGCCCCGAAATCTGGTTTGGGTTTACAAGCAAGGTGTAACCTGCGCATGCGTGCAGCACAAAGCAAATCAGGCATGACAACACGGTGCCTGAAATGGACACCAAATCCTGGCACGAGAAGGAGCTCATGACAGGGCTCCCCCTCCCTAGAAACTGTGCGAGTCATACACTTCTTACTTAAAAGATTTAAGTTAAGAAAATTAGGCTTTTAATCTAAAGGCCACAGTTCGACTCCCTGTTCGGGCGCCAAGAAGTGACTGTTCCCCCCTTCCTCCGGATGCTCCGGGCACAGTTACACAACAAATTACTCTGAAGTCGTCCCACACAGTGCCTGAAATGGACACAAAATCCTGGCGCGAGCAGGTGCTCGTGACAGGGCTCCCCCTCCCTAGAAACTGTGCGAGTCATACACTTCTTACTTAAAAGATTTTAAGTTAAGAGCGTTAGTGTTTTAATCTAAGGGCCACGGTTCGACTCCCTGTTCGGGCGCCAAGATGTGACTTCCCTCTTCCTCCGGATGCTCCGGGAACAGTTAATAAATAATAAAATGTCAGGTGCTGGAGCACACAAGTCTGAAAAGGACCCAAATGAGTCGCTAAAATTCCGCCTAAAAAAGGGGGAGGGACATGGGGCAGCATTTAGGAAGCATGAAAAAAAAGAACAGGGCACCACAAGGTCACACAGCCAGAGGCCCACGTCACTTTTTAAGAAAAGTAAAGTAATAAATATAAAAGTGGGAACAAAAGTCACCAGAAAAACGCACACTTTCACAACAGAAGACACTCACACTGTCTAGCGAATTTTCGATAGTTTACTACTATCTTCCTCAGACGGCTGGGAACATTCCAGGCAGTTGTGTAGGAAGTGGGGACTTCACGTGGCAAGCTCGCTGGATCGGCCTGGACAAATCGGGAGGCTACACAACTCGCGTGGTGGGCCTGCAAAAATCGGGAGGCTATGCAACGCACCAAGTTTCGAGCATGGCAACGAACGAGCAGACGACAACGGTGAAAACAACAGGGATGTAAACAGAGTCCAAACTAACTTTAAGGCCTGAGGAAGATAGTAGTAAACTATCGAAAATTCGCTAGACAGTGTGAGTGTCTTCTGTTGTGAAAGTGTGCGTTTTTCTGGTGACTTTTGTTCGTTTATAATGGAGTTTCACAGTACGAAATCTAACGATCTTTTTCGAAATAAAAGTGGGAACAATAAGAAATAAATGTGTGATATGAACGGAGCCAGAGGCTCTATGTCAACGACTGTGAGTAAAAAATGCCTAAGAGAGGTATTAAAAATTACAATAATAAAAAAATAAAATCGTAGGTTAAGTTTGCAAGCATACAGTAACGTATCAAAAACCATTGTTGATAAGTGACCAAAAGGTTTCTTAGGGAAAAACGTGTAATAAGAATCAAAAGAGTGGTAAGTGATTTAAAATAAATGATATAACATAATTATATAACAATAAAAAAAAATTTAAACACAGCCAGACAAATAATCTGATATAAGTCCACAGCACGTAATTTGGCCTTGAAAGAATTCAAAGAAACAGCAGTTACCAACTCGCCAGGCAGGTTGTTCCACACTCTAGCAACACGATTAGAAAAGAACTATTTCCGTCAGTCACTATTAATTTTTAATTAAAAGTTCTAACTACAAGCTTCCAAACGTGGCCACGACTGCGTTTATCGACTCGAAGTTCAAAAAACCTACAATAGTCAAAATCGTCAGCACCATGGAGTAAGGAGTAAGTTAAATATAGATCAGCCTTAAGACGGCGTAGTTCAAGAGAGTCTAATTTAGTTAATGTAAGTCGTTTGGCATAAGAAATATTCTTGAGACCCCGTAACGACTTGGTGAAAAGCCGCTGTACAGATTATAAATGGTTTATATCGCCCATCAAATGTGGAGACCAAACTGGGCTTGCGTACTCAAGGATGGGTCTCACATATACCTTGAAGGCCCACACCAGTGTGTCCACATCTCCAGAGGTGAATACCTTTTTAATCCAAGCTGCACAGTGGTTTGCCATCTTTACTACATGGTCACCATGGGTCCTGACTTTCAGATCTGACGAGAACCATACACCAAGATTTTTAACCGTATTTGTGTGGGGCAAAACTGAACCAGGGAGAGAGAATAATCCCATTTAAAGTTATGTCTACCAAAAGGGAAAACATTACATTTCTTTATAGCAATGGGCAATTGCCACATGCAAGACCAATTCAAAAGTTCATTTGTCGTCGATAAGCTAAAATAAGAAGCATTCAATGTCGTCTGCAAATTTACTTAAAGATGTATTAACAGAGTTAATTTTAAATCATTTAAAAAGAGGATAATACAAACAATACAGTTACACAATAAATTACTCAGGAATCCAACCTGCTCACACGGTTGTTTACTGCATATCGACGGCCGAGTGCCCCGAAACCAGGTTTGGGTTTACAAGCAAGGTGTACTTGCACGAAGGTGCAGGCACGCAGCGCAAGGCAAACCAGACTGACCACACAGTGCCTGAAAGGGACACCAAAACCTGGTGCGAGCAGGTGCTCGTGACAATATGGGATGTTTGATTGTAGCAGTTTAGACGTTTTGCTCCATCCAATCTCGTATTTCATCTTCTTGTGGTGGGACGCAATACTGTTTTTTGTGACTTTATTCTTTGAATCAATACTGTGTTGTTAAACTCTTTAACTCCAACTCGCGTTTCTTTGATGTAAACAGCACTGCACACATCGCATGGGACTCTACACACTCCTTCACGTGTATTTGGGATCTTGGACAAAATGCTCGTCTTCTTCGCCTCCCCACATCGTTTTGTTCAGCAGTTCATCTTTGAAATTTCCTCCACTTTTCAGGAATGTGTCGAAACCTTTTTTTCTTTCAGCACTTTAGCTACTTTCTCACTTCTTTCTTTGAGGTGGGTGAGACCTACTCTGACTGGCATTTGGATTTCTTCTCTCCTTTTCGCTGCTCTTTCTGAGATTCCACTGCTCTCCGAATCATTTTGGACAACAGCCCTGGGGGTATCCACAACTTTATAAGCCTACCCTTAGTGCTATGAAGATGTGGTGGCACTAATTCGACGCTCTACCCTATGGAACTAATTTTTAGCGATGGCCTTTAATTGTCCAACCAGGTGTCCTGAGTCCTGACGTAGATGAAATTCCTCTCTCCATTGCGATTTCTTTTCGATATGGTTGGTACTCCAGCTTTCCATCCGTCTTCCGTGTCACCTTGACATCCAGACACGCCAAAGAGTTATCGTATTCTTCCACCACCATAAAAAGAAGATCTACATTCCAGTTGTTGACCTTTTCTAACATCATATTGAGTTTACTTTTCTTTAAAATTGCCATTACGCCATCGACGAAGCGCTCCCACAATCGTACTTCAGGGATGGAAAGTTGCACAAAGTGGTCTAGTTGCGTAAACGATTGCAACGAAATTGATTCCCGTATTTCCAAGTAAGCACTACGACATTTTTAGATTAAAGGAGTCTAGATGTTGAAGCACAAGCTCTGCCACAATAGGGGAGCACGAATATCTCATTGGGGCCCCTATCACTTGCTAGAATGTCTCGTCGTTGAACTCAACATAAATGCTGGATAAAACCAACGTCAGCATCGTCTTGTCTTTCTCAAATTAAACTTTTCCTTATTTTCTATTTTCTTGCTGATATCCCCAGCATCTCACGGATCATGCGATGTGACAGGCTAGGGAACAAATTCACCACATCGTATGATGCCATGAAGTCGTCTTCCTTCACTGTCACATGAACCAGCTCCTTCAGCAAATCCTCGGTCTTCGTCAGTCTGCTTTCAGGTTTTACTACTTTTTAAGCCTACTATAGACACTCCCCAGTCTAAGCGTTGACATGGCCCTCCTTTTCGCCGATGTAACCACGGGCGGGCCCGGCGGGGGGGGGAATCACCCATCTTTGTGAGTCTTTACTTGAGCAAAGATCTTCAGCAACCGCTGCGGTGACTTAGGCGTAAGGTCTTAAAAAGCTCGTCTGATGTAAAGCGACCTTTTGTGTAAAGTCACTGCAGACTAAAAACCAGACCGTTAAGTGGGCGATTCTGCAGACTTCCTTGTCTTCTCATACATTCCTGAACTAACAATGTCCTCCTTAACAAGTCGGTCATGCTCACTCGTCTAAACAACGGTTTTATTTATGTAGAGTTCAACGGTGAGATATTCTGGCAGGTGAAAGTGGCACCAATGGGGTAGTCATGCTCCCCTATTGTGGCAATGGAGAGAGGAATTCCGTATACGTTAGGACACCTGGTTGGACAATTAAAGGCCATTACTCAAAATAAGGTCCATTGTGTAGTGCGTCACTCAATGTCCATCGAATTAACGCGACGACATCTTCATAGCACAAAGGGTAGGTTTATAAAACTAGGATACCCCCTAGGACTCTTGTCCAAAATGACCTGGAGATTGGTGGGATCTCACAAGGAGCAGCGAAAGGGAGAGAAAAGAGAAGAAATCTAAAAGCCAGTCAGAGTAGGTCTCACCCACCTCAAAGGAATAAGTGAGAAAGTAGCTAGACTGCTGAAAGAAAAAGGTTTTGACACATTCCTGAAAAATGCAGGAAATATCAAATACTAACTGCTGAAAAAACTGATTTGGGAGAACGAGCGAATTTTGTCCAAGATCCCAAAGACAACATTTTCCAAGACAACATTCATCATGTTACTAACTGGGTGGGTGGAGGACATGAACATGAACCGTAACGAAAACAAGTGTTGTATCCTTAGGTCTGGCAACCAACGTCTTCACACTATCTACGACCTTGGTTCTCATAAGCTACAAGATAAGGCTTCACAGAAAGATCTTGGTGTCATTCTCGATGACGATCTTTCCTTCTCTACACATATCCAATCTGTTGTAGCCAAGGCCTATGCTGTGCTAGCAGCAGTCCGAAATACATTTGACGAGCTTCAACCAAAGATCTTCCTAAAACTGTACTGTAGTCTTGTTAGAAGCATCATCGAATATGCAAACCAACGCGATAAGGACAAAGTGGAAAGACTCCAGAGACGTGCAACAAAGCGGGTCATTGGTTTATCCAATCGGCCATACAGTGAACGTTTACAATGACTCAGACTTCCCACGCTGGCTTATCGACGTTCTCGTGGAGATCTTAATCTTTGCATATAAGACTATTAACTCTAATAACCCACTTGAGAAATCTCGGCTTGTTGTCACTGATGATCTTAGAACTAGAAACCACGGAGGTAAGGTTGTGAAACAACGCTGCTGGACATCATTAAAGCCCCTTCCGTGCTCACCTTCAAAAAACGTCTTGATATTGTGTTACCCTCCTTTATACCAGCAGGCTTTCTGTCGAATTTTCATTCAAGTTCAAATTCAAATACATGTGAAGGAGTGTATCGAGTCCCATGTGATGAGTAATAATAATAATAATAATAACACGTTTACCACGGAGTGGAAAAACAGCAGAAGGGGTGCGAGACCACTTACTCTACCCCTGCGATAGAAAAAAAGGAGTAAGGAAAAAAAATTACAGGGAAGACGGTAGAGGGCGCTTCAGAAATTTATGTAATGGTTCCCTGTGTAGTTTCGAGTGGAAACCATAAAGAGTTGGTGCACTAACGGTGTCACTTCTCAGCGCGTTCCAAATGGGAACAACGCGAACGGAGAAAAAATCTGCGGCAATCCATGTGGGAAGTAGGAAACACTAGTTTCCAGTCATGGCCACGTGTATTAATAGCCCGGGAAGCTGGATCAAAAAATGGTAGATCAGCCCTGAAAAGCCCACGAGAATCCTGACGAGGATGAGGTCGAATCTCAATCTACGAAGTTCTAGGAGTTCAAGGCTGGATTTTTCCAACCGTTCTCGATAACTAAGCTCCCTGAATCCTGGCAAATTCTTCGTAAACCGATGCTGTACTCGTTCTACACGATCAATGTTCCCTATACGGTACGGCGACCAAATCGGGGTAGCGTACTTAAGGATGGGCCGTACGTAGACCCTGAAAGCCCAAATCTTAGTAGGGACATCCCCAGAGGTGAAACAACGGTGTACAACGGCAGACCTGGAATAAGCCAAAGTACAGATTTTCCTACAATGAAATGAAGATTTCAAATCTCTGGAAAACCAGATTCCAAGGTCACAAACATCAGGGTACGCTGGGAGTTGTTTCTGGTCTAGAAGGTACAAACAACAGGAATTAAGGTTTCCCACATGGAAAGTGCAACATTTGTGTACAGAAAGAGGGGGTTGCCATGTTTTAGACCACTCCTCAACATGCTGGATATTGTCCTCAAGGACAGGAGAGCAAAACGTGGAAATGTTTTCAGTACCCACCTTTAAATCGTCAGCAAACTTAAACCCGTAACAATTATCGACGGTGAACTGTAGGTCATTAATGTATATCAAGAAGAGGGCCCATGACGGGCCACTGGGGAACCTCACAGGGAACTTTAATCCCAGTCGAAGAGTAATTGTCTACAATCGCCCTCTGGGTACGATTACTCAAAAAGGCAGCAATCCAAGATTTTAGGGAACCAGTAATACCACATCCATCTATCTTAAGAAGTAATTTTCGGTGGACGACCAATTCCAAAGCTTTTTTGAAGTCAAAATAAATGGTATCAGATGGGATTCCCACGTCGAGGGCACTGGTCCAGCGGTCCAAAGCCATAAGCAAAAGCAACTGGTGGGTGGACAACCTAGATGGGAGGAAGCCAAACTGATCATGTGCAATAACATCGCGAGTTTCAAGAAAGACAATCATTGTGTCCCTTAAGATAGATTCCATAACTTTGCAAGCCACACAGGTTAAAGCAATGGGCTTGTAGTTAGTGGGATCAGATGAGGAACCCTTCTTAAAACACATACTACGGTCGCAGATCACCAAGCTGCAGGAAGGCTACTTTGAGCGTAGGAGATTTAGACAAGTTTCGAAAGGGGGTAACTAATTTCGCCCAGCAATTCACGAAAAAGGAATGTAGTGAAGCCGTCTTAAAACAGGTACTACGGTCGGAGATCGCCCAGCTGCAGGAAGGCTACTTTGAGCGTAGGAGATCGAGAAACGTTTCGAAAGGGGGTAACTAATTTCGCCCAGAAATTCACGAAAAAGGAATGCAGAGAAGCCGTCAGGTCCACATGCCTCACTAGGTTTAAGTTTTTTTAGGGTAAGGTATACGAAGTTGTGGAGTAAATAAAACATTCGGACAAGAGTTGGAAGGATCCAGTAGCTGTCGCAAGGGAGTTAGGGTAGTTGACTTCCATCATCAGATATAGTACTGGATGCAAAAGTGTCACAAAAAAGCTGCGCTTTTTCAAGACTGCCCAAAGAAAGAGCATTTCCCAATTTGAGGGGTGGTATCCTGCAAGATTTCGAGTTAAGTTTACGATAAAGTTTAAAAAGGGAAGTCCGATTTCCCTCCCGTATAGCGTCAACCACCCGGAATTTATGCCAAGCCTCCAGGGAGTCGGAATACAGTTTACGTGCATTGTTGTAGGCAATAATAGTCTGATGGGACTTTAGTTTGTGCCAGCATTTCAGCTTCAATCTGCCGATCCTAGAAATGTTTCTCAGCTGTGAACCCTTACTGGGGTAGTGAGGCCTAGGAGGGTCACGGCACAAATCAATGTGACCAGTCAGGACCTGCTGGAAACATGACCAAGCATGTTCAATTGATGGATGGACATCAAATATAGTGGCGTCCCAGTTGACACTCGAAATAGAACTCCTAAATTTAACGAAGTCAATCTTCCCCTTGACTGGTTCTGCCGTAGCGAATCGGTTACGAAGACAAGAGAAGAGGTTGACAGAGAAGCACACACAGCAGTGATAGCTATTTCCAAAATGTGTCCAACCCAAAGGTCATAGACCAGCCGCTCGTCGGTTACGAAGACAAGATCAAGAATGTTATTCGCTCTGGTTGGCTTGTCCACCAATTGGCACAAGTGCAGTGCTGTTTACAGCGAAGAAACATAGTGTGAGTTAGAGAGTCAAACAACACAAGGCTGATACAAAGAATAAGGACACAAAAAACAGCATTGCATCCCATCACATGGAGAAGAAGCACGAGACTGGACAGATTGGATGGAGCAAAACATCTACACTGCTGAAATCAAACGTCCCATATGATCATCTTAACATCTTTTAAGAGGACTTGAATCCCTAGCCATTCAGCAACATCTAAAAAATGGAGCCACCCTGATGAATACACATGTTGAAAAGTCACGTTATATCACGCTTATTTTCACAATCACACGAAATAACAAATATTTCAGCAAATTTTCAATAG
Organism: Lithobius niger; assembly: GCA_023313725.1. Taxonomy (NCBI): domain Eukaryota; kingdom Metazoa; phylum Arthropoda; class Chilopoda; order Lithobiomorpha; family Lithobiidae; genus Lithobius; species Lithobius niger. The sequence continues at coordinate 3,134 of JAHWFP010067358.1, read as the reverse complement.
TCAGTCCTGGAGGTGTAATGGCTCAGGCATCTTCTTCAGGGTCCACAACAACACAGTTTCACTACTTCGTAACGACCGTTCGACTGCTTCGAATTTTGGGCGCAGCCTCCGGTATTTGTTGGGTACGTTGTGAATTTGGAGCGCGGCCGCCGGTATTCGTTGTGTTTGTCACCCATTTCTCTTTTCTCACGCAGCAGGCGATTGAGTTCTCCACGCATCCGAAACTGAATTCCAGGGTTTGAGGGTCCCTGGATATTCATCAGCATAGCCGCCTCTCGGTTGTGGTATTGAATAGCCAGGGATTCAATACTTCTCAGATGTATATCACTTCTCGAAGTTGAGACTAGGAGCGTTCTTGTTCCTTCCCAATCTATATTGTGCTGAGTTTCCATGTGGTGGACTGCAATGCTGTTCGTTCTAACTTTGTTCCTAGCATCGGCCATGTGCTGTTTGACACGAGTCCTAATTCCTTTCCTTGTCTCACCTACATAGACTGCACTACAGTCACCCCATGGAATTCGGCACACGCCTTCATTACTATTTCGGATTCTTTCCAGGATCTTATCTTCAGCTTCTTGCACTTCATTCTGTTTTCCCATGTTCTGTCCAGATTGATTCTTTCATTTCATAAGGCGGTCTTTTAGCCCGTTGCTATTCTTGATGTAAGAATCAAACCCATTTTTCTGCAGAACTCGCTGCACAATGTCCGTACTTTCATTAATGTAGGTTAGGGCTATTCTCGGTCGTCCTTTTTCTTCCTTCACGCTTTCCATCTCTATCTTCTTTTCTTCTTCCACCACTGCACTAGGTTTTTTGCTTTTCTCCTACCAATGCAGGAGAAAGAAAAAAACCTTCTTTCCTTTTCTACCACCACTGCTTTTTGAATCATTCTGTTTAGGCAGCCAGGCGGGTAGCCTAACTAGATACAAACCTGCCTTCTGCTTCGCTTAGGTGGCTCCTCGCTGTTCTCAGATCCCTCGAATTCTGTACAACTCTGAAAAACTCGTTCTGTGCTATTTCTCTAAGCTGGCTTTTGGGGTGTCCAGATGTGTAAGGAATTCCTCTGCCTGATGTTGTTGACTCCCAATAGAGCTGGTACCAGATCCTTCCATCTGCATTCCTCTCCAGCAACACGTCCAGAAATGGCAATTTTCCTTCCTTTTCCTCTTCATACGTCAAGTTAATTTCGTCCGTCCATGCATTAAGGACTCGCACGTTGTCCGATTGGCCTCTCTTGAGGATGGTGAGGGCATCATCCACAAATCTTCCACAGTTTTATCTCGGGGAAAGAATTTTTGACGAAGCAATAGAGATGTTGTAAAACTATCTCCGATATCACTGGTGAGCTCGAGTACCCCATGGGGGCTCCCTTGACTTGCCAGAACGATATTCCCTCGTACTCTACATAAATGTGGATAGTTTAGAATATAGATTGGGAAAGAACAAGAACGCTCCTAGTCTCAAATTCGAGAAGTGATATACATCTGAGAAGTCTTGAATTCCTGGCTATTCAACTTCACAACCGAGAGAAGGCTGTGCTGATGAATATCCAGGGACCCTCAAACTCTGAAATGCAGTTTCTGATGTGTGGAGAACTCAATCGCCTGCTGCGTGAAAAATGGGCGACAAATCCAACGAATACTGGCGGCCGTGCTCCAAATTCACAATGTACCCAACAAATACCGGAGGCCACGCCCAAAATTTGAAGTAGACGAACAGTCGTTACGAAGTACTGAAACTGTGTTGTTGTGGTGCCTGAAGAAGATAGTCTCCTGAGCCATTACACCTCCAGGACTGCTGATTATCGAAAATCTGCCGATATATTTATTTTGTGTGATTGTGAAAATAAGTGTGATATAAGGTGACTTTTCCACTTTAAAAATGAATTTTCATAGTACAGTAGGCAAATGTGACATTTTCAGAATACACAAGGTGCTTCAAATTCAGGGATCAGGTTTCTGCTGCGAAAAAACTTTTCTGCGAGACTCTCAAGCTGATGGAAGAGTAGGCCTAATGGATGTAGTAGGCCCAAGGCACCCAGGTGGCCAGTAGCATCCAGTAGGCCTGATGCATATAGTGAGCCATGCTGAGCGCCGTTTTCGAATCACAAAGTCCAAAACGATACAGTTATAAGCTCTCAAAACTATTAGTGCCCGAGGAAGACGGACGAAAACTGTCTGTAAAAAATATGCAAGAATCTGTTGAGGATTCCTGCTACCTGAAATTGTGCATATTCCGCATATTGTACGTTTTCTACAGACAGTATTCGTTCGTCTTCCTCGGGCACTAATAGGTTTGAAAGCTTATAACTGTATCATTTTGAACTAAAAAAAAATTAGTTCAGAAACTTTGCGCAAATTTCAGAATACAGTAATCCTCACCAGAAAACACTACGGTACTCTCCAATAATACTAGGAAAGTAAAAAAATGTTGACCCGCACACAGGGCTCGACATAAGCAGTATCGCATCGCACTTTGCGATGTATTATTGTTGTTTTGCGAAGCAGTTTTTAATTTGCATCGCAAAACTGCGACGCAAAAAATTGTGTTGAGAATCTCATACATGTTGCAATCCGCGTGACAAAAGCGTTCGATGCACCTATTTTACCGATAATTGTAACAGCAACTGAGTTAGCTTACATGGTTTGCATTTCGTTTAAACAGTGAAAAAGCAGCAACAGTGTTAGCCGTTTTATAGCCGCATATAGCTTAGCTTTCTAATTCACAATTACTGAGTTTCCCTCTCTGCTACTGTAGTGGGCATGGTCCACCAGGCTAGTGGGGGGAGGGAAGTTGTAGGAGTGTTAATTTTACAGCTTTAAAATATTAAAATTAAAATAATTAAATTAAAAAGTGCTCTAGCAACGCAACGAGAGCTTTGAAACGTTCTGTCTGTGGACAAAATGTTCGCTACCACTACACAGTAAAAAATGTGTTGGGGCTCATTTTTTTTTTCATAAGTAAAAAAAACAAAAACTGCTAATCAACATTTTGAATCTGCTATACAAGTTTCATTTCGTGTCGCAGTTTTGCTAATCAATTTCCCTGGGTTAAGTCGAGCCCTGCCCGCACAAGAACCAAAGAATAGTTTTCCATGGCCTAGTATAGTTTATAACTATCGGATGAAAATAGAT
>JAHWFP010067356.1:0-57339 GCA_023313725.1 Lithobius niger | reverse complement strand
CCTTGTCCATACCTACGTTTTAAGCTATAGAACTTGAAAATCGGTTCAGTGGTTCGATCTCCAGGTGAGTACAAAGCGTCCCAACAGCAACATTAATGATTTCTGCACAGTGCTCTGCTATAATAATTGCTCTGCCGACGAGTATACTGCAGTCACATCAAAATCAGGTTCAAAAGGCCCTGGTCGGTGTTAATACCTACATTTTAAGCTATACAAATTGAAAATCGGTTCATTGGTTCGATCTCTAGGTGGGAGCAAAAGTTTTAGCCCATTTGGCTTTCCGTGTCAAGAATATTGTAGTTACGTTAAAATAGCCTGCGAAAGGCCCTATGCCTTGTCCATACCTACGTTTTAAGCTATAGAACTTGAAAATCAGTTCTGTGATTCGATCTCCAGGTGAGGACAAAGAGTCCTAACAGCAACATTAATGATTTCTGCCCAGTGCTCTACAATAATAATTGCTCTGCCGACGAGTATACTGCAGTCACATCAAAATTGGGTTCAAAAGGCCCTGGTCGGTTTTAATACCTACATTTTAAGCTATACAAATTGAAAATCGGTTCATTGGTTCGATCTCTAGGTGAGAGCAAAGGTTTTAGCCCATTTGGCTTTCCGTGTCAAGAATATTGTAGTTACGTTAAAATAGCCTGCGAGAGGCCCTAGGCCTTGTCCAGATCTACGTTTTAAGCTATAGAACTTGAAAATCGGTTGAGTGGTTCGGTCTCCAGGTGAGAGTAAACAGTCATAACAACAACATTAATGATTTCTGCCCAGTGCTCTACAATAATATTTGCTCTGCCGACGAGAATATTGTAGTCACATCAAAATCGTATTCAAAAGGCCCTGGTCGGTGTTAATACCTAATTTTAAGCTATACAAATAGAAAATCGGTTCATTGGTTCGATCTCTAGGTGAGAGCAAAAGTTCTAGCCCATTTGGCTTTCCGTGTCAAGAATATTGTAGTTGCATTAAAATAGCCTGCGAAAGGCCCTAGGCGATGTCCATACCTACGTTTTAAGCTATAGAACTTGAAAATCGGCTCAGTGGTTTGATCTCCAGGTCAGAGCAAAGAGTCTCAACAACAACAAGGAGAACAACAAGAACAACAACAACAACAACAAGAAATGACCATGCTGTGGACGCCGAACGGTTCAATTGTTGTCATTAAAATTTGTAATGCGGTGAAATAGTTCTGACACGACCCCAAATACCGAATTTCGTTGGTCTATGTCAATTTTGGGCGAAACTATAGGAGTTCAAAGTTTGACGTTTAACACGGAAGTTCATGCTGAGGCTTACATAAGGACCGCTACCGCTGTCCTTGATAGGGAAAAGGACTAGAAGGGAACAAGGAGCTAAAATGACTACCCCTATTATTCCACAAGTTGTGCAATTGCCATTAGGGGTTACCCCATCAAGATTAGCAGCTCAGTTTCCTCTAGTTAGCCCTAATGTTCAAGTGACACCTAATTTGGGTCTAATTACTACATCAGCAGCAAGCCTAAATTCTAGTGTGTCAAGCCCTACATTGACTTTGCCAAATGTTGGTCAATTATTTTTACCTGTTGTAAGTAATACTAGTGTTACAGGGGGTGTTCCATTTGTGCCAGGCGTGTCTACAAATGTGAATTTGCCTTTTCCACCTCCATTTCCTCCTGCTTGTGTAGCTACAGTAACAACTACTGCTAATTTGCAGCAGCAGCAGCTAATTCCAGTGACCCTAACATGGACTGACCCCTCTGGACAAGCTAATACATGTTCTATTTTACCAAATGACCCAGTGTTCCAAATGCTTGGCAAGCCTTCAGTGACTGTGTTTTCAGTGCCAAATTATGCTGTACCCTTGCCTGGACCAAGCCTGTCAACTCAGACGCCTACTCACGTGCCAAATTATTTTAACCAGCCTTTGTCAGCTAATAATTCTACTGATACTGCCATCTTGGTTTTGAGTGCTAAACTGGATTCAGTTTAGTCAGTTTATTCAGTTTATTTTTTATGGGGAGGAGCAAATCCGGCGTGTACAGCTGGTATTGGTCCTAAGCCACCATTAACTTCAACAACTAATGTTTTCAGTTCACCTGTTATGACACCTAGCAGTAATCTAGTTGGTGGTAGTTCTAATGTTGTTAGCTGTTCATCACAGAATAATTACCAAAGAGCTGTTGAAATGTCAATACCTTTGCCTAAAATGGAAGCTTTAAAAATTGGAGAATTTAATGGGTTGAATGACAAAATTTTCACCTCAGCTTTCATCAAGAAATTGGAAAGAATTTTAAAGGTTAGAAAGGTTGATGAGAAATTATTTATCCACCAAACTGTTCCATCATGGTTAACAGGGGATTCTGTTGACTGGTTTTTGGCAAATGAACCATTTTCTAGTTGGGAAAATTTTAAAACCTATAACCTATATAACCTATAACCTATATAAAATATTAGCACATGCAAACAAGCCAGAAGAGCATAAGCCATGACCGATTATTAAAGTTATAACCCATTGATGTCCCCAGAAACTTATTACCATTATACCACTTAAAGCCAGTCCTATATGAACAACAGAAGAATATGCAATTAAAGACTTTAAATCAAATTGACGTAAACATAATAATCTAATAATAAACCCTCCCAGAACTCTCAAAACTAATAGACCCTACCCAATAATTAACATTTTAGTAGAAAATAAACTTATTACACGTAAAATACCATAGCCTCCAAGCTTCAAGAGGACTCCTGCTAATACTATAGAGCCTGAAATAGGTGCCTCTACATGTGCCTTAGGGAGTCATAAATGAACAAGAAACATCGGCATTTTAACTAAAAATGCTGAAATTATAATAATACATAATAATCCACTTAAAACCTCCTCAATAATATATAAATGAAAATTAGAGGTTAAAAACATCTTAGATAATAATAAAATTCCTAATAATAAAGGAAGAGAACCAAACATAGTGTAAAAAAAAAAGATAAGTTCCAGCTTTAAGTCGCTCAGGCTGATACCCTCAGCCTGAAATTAAGATTAAAGTAGGAATTAGAGACCCCTCAAAAAATACATAGAATCATAATAAATCTCTAACAAAAAAGACTATAATAAGTATTAAAGCCAATAAACCAACTGTAATAGTAAATTCACGAGAGAACTTATTAAGATTATAAATTATAATTCTTGCAAGAATTATAAGACCTCTAATTCAGAAAGTTAAATAGGATAAATTTCATCTTAATAAGTCCATCATAACTCCTATACTAATATACCCATAAAACATTCCCTCAAAATAGCCTTTTAGGCATATTAAAAATCCTAAAAACATAAAACCACAAAAATATCAGCTTCTTTCAAAATAATAAATAGCTCCTGCAATTAATCCTACTAATCCTATAACCAAAACTAACATATTAAAACAGAAACTCCCTCAAATTTATCTGTCCCATGAGAACGTACCAAGCATACTAAAACAGCTAATCCTATTCTCCCCTCACAAGCCGCCATACCTAAAAAGACTATAATAAAAAACATTTCTCCCGGGCCTGCTCTCATTCATACACTTAACATTCATAATAATCCTAAAGCCATTATCTCCAATCTCATTAACATAACTAACAAATGCTTATATTGAGAAATAAAGATTCATCCACCAAACAATAAACCTATAATAGAACCTAATAATTATGATAGTTTAATATAAAACATAAGTCTTGTAAATTTAAAAAGGTTAAACCCTTAAAGAAGAATAAATCTTTCCTTAACACCCAAAGCCAAAATTTTAAATAAACTATCTTCTGAAATTAAAATACTTCTTCCATTAACAATAATTATTATTTTAATTCTCACACAAGTTTCACACCCTGTCACGTTCGTATTTGCTTTAATTCTGTATACCTTAGTAGTTGCCATTATGATGTCTTCAATATTCTCCATGTTTTGATACGGCTATACTTTAATTTTAGTTTTCCTTGGAGGAATATTAATTTAATTCCTATATGTTGCATCAATTGCACCAAACGAAACTTTCCCTAGATAAATTCCACCAAATTTTGCCAATGATTCCAATAATCATTTTATTTACTTCATTCAAAACAACATTAAACATCTCCCAAATTACTACTCAAGACGGCCCTCTAGAAGCAGTTCAAAAATTATATTCCCAAAACTCTTATACCACAATATTTCTCATTATATATCTATTAATAACATTATTAGTAGTTGTAAAAATTACCAATTTTAATAGTGGTCCGCTACACACAAATTATGTTAAAACCCATCTGAACACCTCACCCGTTAATTAAAATCGCCAATGGATCCCTGGTAGACCTTCCTTCACCAACAAGAATCTCTTACATATGGAATTTTGGCTCCTTATTAGGACTGTGCCTAGGAGTACAAATCGTAACAGGATTATTTCTAGCTATACATTATTCTGGGGATGTTACAATTGCTTTTGAGACAGTATTACATATCTGTTGAGATGTAAACAGAGGATAATTAATACGAACAATCCACGCAAATAGGGCCTCGGTATTCTTTATTTGTCTTTACTTACATGTGGGTCGAGGAATATATTTTGGATCCTATAAATTAGAAATTACTTGAACAACAGGTGTTGTTCTCCTCCTCTTAGTCATAATAACAGCCTTTGTAGGATATGTCTTACCGTGAGGACAAATATCCTTCTGAGGGGCAACAGTAGATAATGCCACTTTAACACGCTTTTTTGCCTTTCATTTTATTTTACCTTTCATCGTAGCTTTTCTTGTAATCCTTCATTTATTATTTTTACATCAAACAGGATCAAATAACCCTTTAGGAATAAAAATAAACATTTTCAAAATCCCCTTTCACCCATACTTTTCAACAAGGGATTCCTTAGGGTTCCTAATAATTATAATATTCATCATTATAGTATCCTTATTTTTCCCTTATGACCTTGGAGATGTAGAAAACTTTATTAAAGCAAACCCTTTAGTAACACCAGTACATATCCAACCAGAATGGTATTTCCTATTTGCCTATGCAATCTTACGCTCAATTCCTGATAAACTAGGAGGAGTAGTAGCCCTTATATTTTCAATCTTAATTTTATTAACTCTACCCCTAACAATAGAACGAAAAAGGTCACCAAACACAATATATTTTATCTCTAAACTAATCTTTTGAATACTAGTAAGTAATGTTTTACTATTAACATGAATTGGAGCCCGGCCAGTAGAATCCCCCTATGAAGGAATTGGACAAGTACTAACAATTACATATTTTTAAATATACATTGTCCTACCTATAACATCTAAGATGATAGATAAAATCAATTAATTTCTTACGCCCAAATAGTGTCTTGAAAACACTATAAAGAGGTTAAATTCCTCTAGAAATTTAAACTAATATTAATATACCATAAACTAAAATAAAATAATTTAAGACAAAAGGCAATAATCTCCTTCAAGCTAAGTATATTAATTTATCATAACGAAAACGAGGAAGAAGCCCACGAATAAACAAAAAAGATACTAAAGCAATCCTAAATCCTAGAAAATAGCCTCCTATCCCAATAAATAAGAGAACATAAATACATCTTATAAATAAAATACTAGAATATTCAGCTATAAAAATTAATGCAAATCCTCCTCCCCCGTACTCAACATTAAAGCCAGAAACAAGCTCAGATTCCCCCTCAGCAAAATAAAAGGAGTGCAGTTAGTCTCAGCAAGTATAATTAAAATCCAAATAAAAGATAAAGGTAAAAATAAAGTAATCATTACAAAATGTTCCTGCCATTCCAACAACACATTTAAATCATAACTAAATACACATATAACAATTATAATAATTAATATAGCTAAACAAACCTCATAAGAGATAGTCTGAGCAACAGAACGAAGAGCTCCTAACAAAGCATATTTAGAGTTAGAAAATCATCCTGAACCAGTAATTGTATAAACACTAATAGCAATAAAAGATAAAATAAAGAAATATCCTAAAGAAAAATTACACACCCCTCAGAAGCTTGGACATACTAATCACACCCCTAAACTTAAAAATAAAGCAAAAACAGGACAAAAATAATAGGGAAGAAAATTACTACTAAAAGGAAATGCACCTTCTTTAGTAAATAACTTAAGGGCATCAGCAAAAGGCTGTAAAATTCCAAGAGGGCCTACTTTATTAGTTCCTTTACGAATTTGAATATAGCCAAGCCCCTTCCGTTCAAATAAAGTTAAAAAAGCAACACTAATAAGAACACAAATAACGAGCAAAATATAATTAACTAAACTTAATAACAATTAATAAGGAATACTCCATAAATGAGACTTAACCTCATTGCACTTCAACTCTGCCATCAAACGGACTCTGACTTAAGGGTCCTCTCTAAATTCTAAATTTAACGCATATATAAAAGTATATATATTTAGTCTTCAAAAATAAAATGATTTCAGTAAGGAATTCGAGCACGAAGTTAATTTGATGTATTAAAAGTTACAATTATTTTTTTGTTCTTACATTAACGGATATTATCCAATTCTTATAATATCAAAAATTATTATGCTAATACATCAAATGTACGATAGGCTAGATTAATAAGCCATTGGGTTCATACCCCACCGAGAGGTTTTCCTTCTTATAATTATCATTAAAGCCCTATTTTCTCTCTCCATGTTTGCAGGCACAATCATCGCCCTTTCCTCTACTAAGTGAATTGGCATAGAATTAAATCTTCTTTCTTTTATTCCTTTAATTATGCATAAGACAGATCAACAGACAAGAGAAGAGGCACTAAAATATTTTTTATTTCAAACATTTGCCTCAGTCTTCTTATTATTTTCTATTCTAATAACAATAATTATTAACTATAGAAACATAGGAATAATAATTAATAATATTATTCTAACCTGCGCATTAAGATTAAAAATAGGTGCAGCCCCTTTACATTTTTGACTTCCTGACACAATTCAAGGAATATCTTGATTAAACTGTCTTGTTTTAATAACATGACAAAAATTAGCTCCCCTATTTCTTATAAGAGCCTTACATTCGCCAGCATCTATAATATTTGCTATAACATCTTCCTTAGTAGGAGCTCTTGTGGGATATAATCAAATAATAACACGAAAAATTCTGGCATACTCATCAATTAATCACATAGGATGAATAATTACAGCAACCATTATAAGCACAAGAATAATTATACAATATTTTATTATTTACACTATTCTTAATATATTAATCATCTATATAATAAGAAAATGAAACATTTCACATCTCTCCCAATCTAGTTCACATAATGGCCAGAAAAATATTAATTTATTACTGGAAACAAACCTCCTATCTCTTGGAGGAATTCCTCCATTTCTAGGATTTTTACCAAAATGACTAATTATTACTGAAATAATAAGAAAAATACCAATACAAATCATAGTATTAACAATATCTTCCTTAATAACATTATACTTTTATATACGCATTACATACAACATTATATTAAAATCCCCATCCCATATCCCCTTCATAGTAAAAACAGAATATAAAATAGTAACGATTCTCACAATTATATCAGCAACATCTCTATTATTAATTTCTCCTATAATTTAACACCTTAAGTTAGATAAACTAATAGCCTTCAAAGCTGCAAACAATAGTAATTAGATCAAAACTCCTTTATACTTGCAATATACTATTCTAATAAAATACTAAAACGAGACAAAGTCATCTATAAATTTACAATTTACCGCTTACATTAAGCTATCAATATTGCAATGAATATTTTCGACAAACCATAAAGACATTGGAACTATATACTTTGTATTTGGAATTTGATCATCAATAATTGGTACTGCCCTGAGACTTCTTATTCGCTTAGAATTAAGTCAACCAGGAAGATTAATTGGAGACGATCAAATTTACAATGTAATCGTTACTGCTCATGCTTTTGTTATAATTTTTTTTATAGTAATACCAATTATAATTGGTGGGTTTGGTAACTGATTAATTCCTTTAATACTTGGAGCACCAGATATAGCATTTCCACGATTAAATAATATAAGATTCTGACTACTTCCTCCATCACTCACTCTCCTATTATGCTCAGCAGCCGTTGAAAGAGGAGCAGGAACAGGATCCTCCTCTCTCATCAAACATTTCACATAGAGGGGGATCTGTAGATATAACCATTTTTTCTCTTCACTTAGCAGGGGTGTCCTCATTTCTTGGGGCCATCAACTTTATCTCAACAATTATCAATATACGCTCTAGAGGAATATCATTTGAACGAGTTCCATTATTTGTTTGGTCTGTAAAAATTACAGTAATTTTACTTTTTTTATCCCTTCCAGTATTAGCAGGGGCAATTACAATATTATTAACAGACCGAAACCTTAACACAAGATTCTTTGACCCTACAGGAGGAGGAGATCCCATCTTATATCAGCACTTATTCTGATTCTTTGGACATCCAGAAGTATATATTTTAATTTTACCAGGATTTGGAATAATCTCTCATATTGTTAGTCACCAAGCAGGAAAAAAAGAGCAATTTGGTACATTAGGAATAATTTATGCAATATCAGCAATTGGAATTTTAGGTTTTGTAGTTTGAGCTCATCATATATTTACAATAGGAATAGACGTTGATACTCGGGCATACTTTACCGCTGCTACTATAGTAATTGCTATTCCCACTGGTATTAAAATTTTTAGATGATTAGCAACCTTACACGGAGCACAAATTACATTCACGGCTCCTTTAATATGAAGTCTAGGCTTTATTTTTCTGTTTACTGTTGAAGGATTAACAGGTAATTTTTAAAGAAATTCATCAATTGACATTGTACTACATGATACATACTACGTAGTTGACCATTTCATTACGTACTATCAATAGGAGCAGTATTTGCTATTATAGCAGGAATAATTAATTGATTTCCTCTTTTCCTAGGAGTATCAATAAACCATACTTGACTAAAAATTCAATTTTTCATTATATTTTTAGGTGTAAATATAACTTTCTTTCCACAACATTTCCTAATCCTAGGAGGAATACCTCGACGATACGGAGATTATCCTGACTCTTATACAACTTGAAATATTGTATCATCAAAAGGCTCATTAATTTCATTCTTTGGTATTATAATAATAATTTTCATTATATGAGAAGCCCTTACAGCACAACGTCCACTAATCTTAACTTTAAACACACAAGCATCATCAGAATGGCAGCATAATACGCCCCCAAGAGATCATACATATAATCAACTTTCATTATTAAATAACTATGGCAACATGATCATCCCTCTCCTTCCAAGATAGTGCATCCCCTTTAATAGAACATTTAACATTCTTTCATGATCATACAATAGTAATCATTACGATAATTACAATTTTAGTAGGATATATAATAATTTCCCTCCGTCTACCTAATCTTCCTAATCGTTTCCTGACAGAAGAACACTCAATTGAAACAATTTGAACATTAATCCCCGCCATCACCTTAATTTTTATTGCCCTTCCATCATTACGATTGTTGTATTTAATAGACCAAGGTAATATACCAGAATAACACTAAAGACAATTGGCCATCAATGATATTGATCATATCAATATTCAGATTTTTCAAACGTAGAATTTGATGCATATATAGTACCTACACAAGACTTAACCTTAGAACAATTTCGAATATTAGATGTAGATAATCGAACAACCTTACCCTTTAATACACAAGTACGATGCTTAATTACTGCCGCGGATGTTTTACACTCATGAACAGTTCCCTCCCTAGGAGTAAAAGCAGATGCAGTACCCGGCCGATTAAATCAAGTATCATTCATATTTAATCGTCCAGGGATTCTATTTGGTCAATGCTCAGAGATCCGTGGAGCTAATCATAGATTTATACCTATTGTAATTGAAAGAGTTAATACAAAAACCTTCTCTAAATGAATTATAAGACAAAATTAATTAGGTGGCTGATTTAAAGCGCCGGTCTCTTAAACCGTATTATAGTTTATACTCCCTAATCCAAGTTAAAAAATTACATAAGAATGTCAAACTTAAATTATCAACTGATGGATTAAATTCCACAAATAGCCCCCCTGCCATGATTATTACTCATAATATTTTTTATTATAATATTACTAATAATTGCATTTCATATATTTCATACAAGTGAATTAAATACTCCTTCAATTTCAATTACACTAAATAAAATTAATAAGGCCTGACTATGATAACAAATCTAATTTCAGTATTTGACCCAAGAAGCTCTGTATTTTCTATACAATTAAATTGAATTAGTACATCTATCGGAATCATCATAATTCCATATATATATTGACTAGCCCCAACCCGAATAATTACGATATTCAACTCAATCACAACAACACTAAATTCAGAATTTAAATTACTATCAAATACCAAAGGACTAAACTCAATTATGCTCCCTTTACTAGTACTAATCATAATAAATAATACCATAGGATTAATCTCCTATGTATTTACCAGAACTAGTCACATAGCAATAACATTAACATTAGCCCTGCCACTATGATTGTCATTTATATTATTTGGATGAATTACCAACATAAATCATATATTTACCCACCTAGTGCCTCAAGGGACCCCTGGCCCTCTAATAATATTCATAGTATTGATCGAAACAGTAAGTAATGTAATTCGTCCAGGAAGATTAGCTATTCGATTAGCAGCCAACATAATTGCAGGTCACTTATTAATAACCTTATTAGGTAATCAAGGACCCTCATTAACACTTATATTAATTTCAGGATTATTAATTACACAAATTTTACTACTAATATTAGAATCAGCTGTAGCCTTAATTCAATCATATGTATTTATTGTACTAAGAGTATTATACTCCTCTGAAGTATATTATGTCAAAAATAAACCATCCATATCACATAGTTAATCCAAGACCATGACCCATTCTTGCAGCAGTAAGTGTCTTCACAACAATAACAGGAGTAGTAATATGATTTCATGTAAACTCTGCTTACCTAATAACATTAGGAAATATTGCAGTAGTAATTGTAAGAGTACAATGATGACGAGATGTTACACGAGAAAGAACCTTCCAAGGACTCCATACTATTCCAACAGTATATGGACTAAAATGAGGTATAGTATTATTTATTATTTCTGAAGTATTTTTTTTCCTCTCCTTTTTCTGAGCCTTCTTCCATAGAAGCATAGGACCATCACCAGAAATTGGGTCCTATTGACCCCCTATAAGTATTACCCCATTAAGTGCATTTCAAGTTCCCTTACTAAATACAGCAATCCTTCTATCTTCAGGAGTTTCAGTAACCTGAGCCCATCATGCCTTAATAGAAGGAAATTATTCACAAACAAAAGCTGCTCTATTAATTACTGTAATTTTAGGTATTTATTTTACAATTCTCCAAGCTTTCGAATATAAAGAAGCCTCTTTTTCAATTGCCGACGCAACATTTGGATCTACATTTTTTGTAGCAACAGGATTTCATGGACTGAACGTAATTATTGGAACAACATTTTTATTAATCTGCTTATTACGACATAACAACTGACATTTTTCACCGTCACACCACATAGGATTTGAAGCTGCAACATGATATTGACATTTCGTAGATGTCGTCTGATTATTCTTATTTATTTCAATCTACTGATGAGGAAGATACATTTTTAGTATACACATAGTACAATTGGCTTCCAATCAATAAGCTCACAAGAAAAATAATTATATTTTCCACATTAACCTTAATAATTATTCTGTTACTAGCACAAACAATTATAGGCTTAGCAACAATCTTAAGAATAAAAACCAATAAAGACCGAGAAAAATCTTCTCCATTTGAATGTGGTTTGAATCCATTTGATACAGCTCGAATTCCATTTTCACTACGATTCTTTCTCATTGCAGTAATCTTTCTAATCTTCGACGTAGAAATTACTGTATTACTTCCTATTCCAATAATTATAAAAACAGCATCAATCACAATAATAAGATATACCCTTTTAATATTCCTAATTATCTTAACATTAGGCCTATACTACGAATGAATAAATGGGGCATTAGAATGATCAAACTTGACTTATATTTAAAATAATAAAAATTACTTTGCAAGTAAAAATTGATAATAATCTATTTAATGGAAGCGAAATTATTGGACTCAGTTTCGACCTGAGTATTGGACTTCCCCAATCAAAGTCATGAAATTAGACCATTCACTGTTAATGAATTCAAAAACTATATTTTGATAAAGATAATATTATAATTGGGCCACTAACTCAATTTAAACAAACCTGTTGTTATCTACAATTCTATAGTGAAATAATATCACAATACATTTTCAATGTATTATTGTAAATTACTAGCAATGAAAAACACCACAACAACTTCAACGTTGTATTCTATTTAAACTAATTGTTCAAAAATAAAAAAATAACTAAACAAATAAAGATTAATACAAAAGAAGAGAGAAATGTTGAGAGAATTATCCTGATATTTTTGACTTAAAATACTTATGCCTCTTATGCTCCTAAAACTTCCCTCTCCCCCCATTATTTCCCCCCATCCTAAATCAACATATTTAAGAACTATTGAGCCCCCTCTTACAAAAATAGCTCTAGACGTCTGGCCTCTCACACTTGGCAAAAATCATATGCTTCCTAACATAGCCCCAGCCCCTTAATAAAACCATAACTATTTCAATTAAGAATAAAACCAAAATAAACACCTAATCCTACAGCACATGAAATCAACAGTTTATCTAATTATTCAGTAATACTAACAATTCCAACAGGTAAAAGAAGTCAGCAAGAAGAGTAAGGCATATAATAGCCATATTTATTATTAATCCTCCATCAAATATACCATTAAACCCTCCACGATTAAATCTTCATATTGAATAAAAGCCTAAACGAAAAGAATACATAGCCGTAAGACCTACCAAAACTATCAATAAAAGACAATAAAAAAATTAAAACAGCCCCCTAAAGAAACTTCAATCAAAGCATCCTTAGAAGAAAAACCAGCCATAAAAGGAATTCCACATAAAGCAAAATTAGCAACATTCATACATATACCAACTAAAGGCATAAAACCCACCAAAGAAGCTATCAACCGAACATCTTGACTCTCCCCACTAGCATGAATAATAGCCCCAGCACACATAAAAAGCAAGGCCTTAAACAAAGCATGGGTTAATAAATGAAAATAAGCCAAATTAACAAACCCCATAGAAAGAGACATTATTATTAATCCTAATTGACTTAAAGTAGAAAGAGCAATAACCCTTTTTAAATCTATTTCAAAATTAGCACTAATACCAGCCATAAATAAAGTAAGCGTAGAAAAAAGCAACAAATAATTAGAAAAAAATCTTCTTGATAAAATTAAGGGACTAAAACGTACTATTAAATAGACACCCGCAGTAACCAGAGTAGAAGAATGAACCAAAGCAGACACAGGCGTTGGAGCAGCCATAGCCGCAGGAAGTCAAGCAGAATCTAATTGCTAAGATTAGAACTATGAGAATGCAAGAAAATGAAAGTTTCATTAAGCATTTTAATAAATGCACAGATATTTTACAAAACACAGGTGCTAGAATCATTGATTTTGATCAAATTGAGGATATCTTGGAAATTCTGAATTCAACTTTTCACATGCCAATGATGTCAAGAAAATTCACTTCTTTGATAGATTTTAAAATGCAAGGTCTTTTCTTGGAGAATATGATTCAAAGGAGACAGGCTAATCCAATCCAAACTGGAGTTTGAAATGTTGGCAACACTGGAAATGGTAGAAATCGTGGTAGAAGTAATGGGAATAACAGCACTAGTTTCTTGCCTAAATATGATGCAAAGTACACTTGTAACGTTTGAAATACGGTTGGGTGGACTTCAAATTCTGCCCTAATAGGTCAAATCACCAACAAGTGACAAGTCCCGCAATTTTATGAAGAAAACGGCACCAATTTACATCGGAAATTACGAGATTGTTAAAAAGTTTAGTCCTGTGGCTTATCAGCTTAAAGATCTTAATACAGGTATTATTTCTCATTATGTATAGCACATAGATAATTTACGTGAGCAGATTGAAGGTGAGCGTTACCCGGTTAGTGAAGCGGATTCCGAAGAATTTTAAACCTCTTCTAAAAGTAGTTATTGTGTTTCTTCTGGGTCTTCTTTCGGCCAGTAGTAGCTAGATCTAAAAATAATTTCGCATGCAAATCGTGGTGTTGCTTGTAGACTAAAAGAAATAGCATTTAAATGTAAATAATATGGTGACACTCAGGGGTTAACGCTAATGTTAATTACTTAAGAAAAGCCATACGGATGCTTAAGATTGCAGGTTGACAGAGTTCGTAGCATATTTTAGTAATGAATTTGTTGGAATAACCGGATTTTCACCAGAGAATTTGTTTCTTTTTTTTTAACGAATGTGTATTCAACTAACCTAACACGTTAGTCTACCATGCAATGAAAACTAACCTAATGACGAACAGGAGATGAAACGGTTTTTGCCACAATGGAGTTTCTTATTTAATCAGTGATTTGTATAGATTAGAAAACTTGATTAATAATCGAGGGAGGACGTGGTGAGACAATTTTTCTTTTTTTTTAACGGCAATTAAAAGCTAATTCCGAGTCAAGCTTAGCTGACTGTTACCACGATTGTCACATTTGTGTAGTTACCGATATTTGACAACCGATTTTGACGATTAGGATTTTGTAGTAAAAATCTTTCTTAGCTAATGATAATGATAGCCGATGGTTAATGGTTACAATTTTTCAAGTGGATTTTCGTGCATCAAGCACTTAGTTTTTTTCTTGACTGTTTTGCAATGATTGATTGTGATTGTATTTTGAACGTTGAAAAATCGTTTTTGCTTCTGCATAATTTTCGTGAAAATGTTCAAGTAATTAAGTTTGCATAGCGGGTTTTTACAGGAATAATGTCTGAATTTTGACGCTCAAAGATTTCCCAGACCTTACAAAAACGTTACTGATACGCGTAGGTAATGTCACCCTGCTGGCACAGTCAAATGACTGAATTATTAGCAGATAAAAAGCTTAAACGTCCCCATAGCATCCTTAATTTTAACTTCTTGTTAGTGCACGCCTTCTTGGTGTTATTTTTGAATAATTTCTGAGAACTTTGATTATTGTATGTATAAATAGCTTAGCTTAATGAATAATTTTGACTTACCTTGACGAAGCGAGGGTGCTTCTTTTCGAGGGTGGGACCTCTGCAACGACGGTTTCCACAGCTTCCTCGTACTCCTTAGGGCCTTAGTGGGCCTCCTTACCTTGATGCTATGGCTCCATACTATGTATTCTGTATACTCTGTATCTTTATTGATGTATTCCAGTAATTCTATGTACTTTGATGTATGATCCAGTCCCTGGAGATCAGTGGTCTGGATGGCTCTGGGCTTGCCTGCCCCTAGGGGTAGCTGCTAGCAGAGATGGCTCATGGGATACCAGGATATAGTACAGGAAGTACCTTGCACCACCAGTAGCAGGTACTGGCTGCAGCTCTAGGTACTTAAGGCCTTGCAGCCCCTTGCAGCCTTACTCTGGGAGCTAGTCCCAAACCAGCTAAGAACTCTTCCTGAAGTGTGCCACTCTGGTAGAAGCCCTGATCAGAGCATCCTTGAACCATTGGACAACATCTCATGAGGACATACTGCGTGGCCCTGGAATAAACCCTGAATTTACCATCCTTCTGGCGTTCTTCCTTGTACCGGGCAAAGGGGGGTTGCACCTGGTAATCCCTTCCCCTCCAGCATCCCCTGCTCCCCTTCCCCACACATCCCCTTTGTGTGGTGTGAATATCCCCATCCCTGCTCCCCACCCTTTGAACCCCTGCTGTGTTGTTTTCTTACGAAAGTAAATGTCTTTTTTCAATGGAGGATGCCACTGTTATGTGGCTGAATTCCCTGTTTCGCCATTCTAATACCAAGCGCGACAAACTCAACAAAGATCGTGCATGCAGCGATTGTTACTCAACCAACTTTGAACCTCTTCAAGTCGGCTCTAACAGCTAGCATATTAAGGCAATATTTAGTTTGTTACTGTATGTTACAGGCCACAACCGTTCGCATTGTCGGGCGCTTGCTCTTTTTATTTTATTTTGCACCTGTGGCAAAAATGAACCCTCTAACCTTCTTGCTGATTGTTACAGAGCACATCATTAAAACTATTCCACTCGGCTGTAATAGCTGGGCTGTTAAGTAGTTTAAGTTTAGCGTAGGAGTGCATAGCGTGTGGGCTGTTAGACTCCTGTAAGTGTGATAAATAAATAAATAAATAGCCATCATTATTGAAGCAATACTTAGTTTGTTACTGATTATTACACACATTGTTGCCGGTCGCTCGTCCTCTTTCATTTTAGTGCATGCTTAAGATTTTTCTCTAAACGTATTATGTATGTATATATAGACTAGCGGAGCTTTCATGCTATAACTCTTATTCCAACCTGATTCCCCTTGTGTACTGAATGGAACGTATAGAAAAATCTCTTATGTACTGAATGGAGCGTATAAAGTGTGTCCAAATTGTAACTTATCTTTATATGCAATCCCTTGTCACAAGATCGTCTGAGGGAGAGGATGTGGGTTTCGTTTCCCGGCTCCAGGCCACTTAATTCAACATGACCGAATCTTATTTTACCAAAGCCTCGATAATGGTATTTTCTTTCTGGCACATGCAGAACTGGCCTTGAGCCAGGAGATGACACACGCGATTTGTCGCCCAGTCGGACTTGGCTTGAAGAAGCCATTCCCTTTCTGGCACGCGATTGAACTGTTACTGAGCCAGGAGGCGAGGCATACAATTTGTACCCAGTCAGCCTTGGCTTGTAGAAACGATCCCCTTTCTGGCATGCACCTAAACTGACAATAAGCCAGGAGGCGAGTCACGCGATTTCTTTCCCAGTCGGCCTTGGCTTGAAGATACCTTATCCATACCCGTTGCAAGGACATTTCAACGCTGTAGCACGCGAGTTGCTGCATGCTTGAACAAACATGCTTGGTAATTTTATCATGCATACTCCTTTGTGCCACGTTTGGTATAGATTGTTTTTTTATTCAAATAAATTTTGCTGACTTTACATGGTTTCCTTGTTTTACAAGTTTTAGGAATTTTTACTAAAAAGCCATCTCCTTCCCCGCTACGTGTCATGCTTTGAAACAGCAACCACACGTAACCTAACCTATAATTGTTGACTAATATAAAAGATTTCGTGCAAGGTGAAATCTTACCTAGAAACTATTCGTGTTTACCACAATTAGGCTGGACTATTGCGGAGTAGAGACACCACCTAATAGCACACTATTGATCGAATGTCGATGTTTCACAAAAGAACTATTTCTGGCACTCTTTTCTGTTATATATTTTGTTTAAATATGCCTAATTTAGCAATAACCTTTTCGTAGCTTTACGTAATTCCACTTAAATGTAAGGCTACATAGGTAGTTTGTATTTGAAATATCCAAAATGCAACTCCAACAATCGTCCCATCAGCGAGCTTTACGTGCCTCATTCTTGAATGACGGCTGTTAGCGTTGCCTGCCGTAATCGTACTGACAACACTACTGGACCACGCGCCTCCTACGTGGCGCAACAATTGTGGACCATCTGCACAACAGGATTCCGAAACTAACAATCAGCTTCGAAAAATTCATTTCAACAATGATCCAAAGGGGTTTTTCGCTTTTTTCGAGGGGAAAAATTTTACCTAGAACTACAAAAATACACCTACGCGAAATCCGGATTAATTTCCTGTCTTTTGACACCTTTCTCATATTTTTAGCTTTCCTACTTTAAGAGGAGAAGAGGTACATATATACCTACATATATATACCGACCGTTAAGTTTTATAATGATTAAGATTTACTTCCCCACATGTATGAAAACTATCGCGGAGCCGGAAAGTAAGACACGCAATTTTCTGCCCAGTTCGCCTTGATTGAAGGAACATAACTCATTCTTTGCTTCCATGTCGTTTAAAAGCTACTGTTTGAAAATTACCTAGTGATAGGATTAACTGTAGCAAGTGTAGAATAACAAGTGATATTTTTTGCACATATTTATTAGGTAAAAACTCTCTGAACCTGATTTCAGGGTCATTTTCCACACAAGTAAAATCGGTCACTTGTTAGACAATTGCTACTTAGGGTCGTGACTCAGAATGGGTGGTGGAAGATGGGATACAATTGACATGGATATGTCGCTTTTTTCACCCTAGTGCTAATAATAATAAACTTTATTGCTAGCAACAGCAAAAGGCGAGGAGAAAGGCCAGTTATGGTTACAAATACCCCATCCAATAAAATGATATAAAGAACTCATTGTCAAATGCAACAAATCGTCAGCTTGGTATGTATAAATAAAATATTATTTTTTAAAGTCAAAATTTAATTAAAATAAAAAAATGTACTATTTTAAAAAACACGCACACGGAAAATGCAGAACGCATAAAAAATACTACCTAAAAAGGGTGAGACAAATGCTTTTTTCAAGTCACGTTGCCGGAGTCATACTTTAAAGGATTTAAGAGATTGTATCGTCACTTACTCACTTGATAGGTCATTCCATATAGTCACGATACGATGTGCAAAGAAATGTTTATGAAGGCCGGTATGAAAGGTACTGACTGCAAGGATCTGACTATACACAAAATAGGTACAAGTATGCACGACATAGTACGGAGTTCATGCACATGTTTTTGTTCTTTATATCTTAATAGTTTTACATAGGAACGTTTTAATCGTTGCACTTTGAATACAAAAGGGATAAACAAGCCTATTTTAGCATAATCTTTCCACGTCGCTTTTTTTTGCATACTATGAAGACAGCAAAAATGCTGACTTTTGAAATTTTCAAAATTCTTTACTCACGTTAGGTACTGACAAGTTTACCAAGCTACTACTGCTTGATAATACTTAAAAACAGTATTTGCGTTTTGTTGTATGTGATTTAACTGGATTTTCGTTTTTAATTATCTGTTTTTATTTTTTATATGACATTTAATTTTGTGGCAGATAACCATGCCCTTTGCTTCATTGTTTCAAAGAAGTTTTTTTTTTAAAGTTGAATTACAATCCATTCAACGCTCAGGCAACTGGTTTAAAAAAAGATAATCTACAGCGTTCATTTCTTGATGTTTATTAACCAGTTCAGCACCAGGATGTACTCTATGGATTCGTTCCCAGAACCCCAACCACTTGGTTGTGCTGGACTAGATTCTCCAGGGTTCCCAAAGAACCCACAATAAATTCGGTTTCGTCTCAGGATTTAGTTCCTGGGATTTTTTTGCATGTACTTACGGACCTGGCAATGAAGCGTTTTTTTTTTCATGGGGGTACGTCCCCAGCACTGAAGGGTGTCTCAGTTTTTGTACTTTTTTGACTGAGCATACGTTCCTGGAGCTACATGGCACTAAAGAGGTTATTAGTTTTTGTACGTCCGTGGCACTGAAGCGTTTAACAAAATCCACAAGCTGAAGTATAGTATCTGTGTATTACTTACTTTTCTCTACCACTGCCTAATTTAGTAAATGAGGAGTATTGACTCTGCAGCTTGCATTTTGATCAGAATCGCATCTGAAGTTTTTAACTAGTCTAACATCTGTACGTATCACCTTTTATATCAATGCATAAGGACTTTCATTCGATTTTAGTGACGCATGGTAACAGTGCCGTAGCAAGGTTATGTTAACTGAGCGGCCAAAGTTGATTTTTGTGCCCCCGTCTACAGTGACGCAACCAGAAACCAATTGTGGGAGGGGGCCGAACATAGCCAGCAAGGGGGTCTGGCGGAGCCCCGGAAGCTAAAGCATTTTACTGTTCATCACTGTCTTATCTGGCTTCTGAAGGGTACTGTTTTTACATATTCTTGAGAAATTTATTTAGCAATACGATGCGTTCATGTTACTGTCCAAGAAAAATCTGCTTTCATCCTTTTTTTTTGCTCGGTTTTGGGCGCCAGATTCATACTTTCTTTTCATTATGACAGCAACCTTGCCGTGGCACGGTTAAGAGATATGAAATCGCACTTTTTCAGAGGGGCATGTGGTAGTGGGGACCCAAGGTGATGACCTTCACCCAGACGCCTTGGGTTGGCCCATGAGGAATCAGCCATGGTGTTGACGACTGATACTTTTTGTAATGCAGGAAACTACACAATGATGGTGGAAGACCTCGGGAAGAGCTTACACCACTGACTGCGCTGATTATATAGTAGCTTACATAATCGTAAAATAAGCTGCAATTTATTTTGACCAGTCAGTGGTATTTAAAATTATTGTCAAAATAATTTTATTTTTGAAATTAGGTTGAGCTTCAATTTTGAAAGTAATACATGATCTGTTGAAATTTGAATTATTATTTCTTTTTATTAAAGATTAGGTAAACGATTTTGCTGCCCCCTCTGCTGGTGACTGGGAGGGGGCAGCCGGCCCCCCCGGCCCCCCCCCCCCCCCCCCCCCCGGGCTGCGGGGGGGGGTGAGGTAATTTTGTGAGGGGGTTGGGGGGGGCGGGGGGGGGGGGGGGGGGGGGGGTCAGATAATGATTATTCATGAAAATTTTTGAGAAATTAATTGTCGACAAGTAAATAAAATTACAACTTAAAATGACAGTTAAACCTAAGCAGTGTGAATGACGTGTTCACTATAGGGTGTAGTGAAAAAAAAACAGAATTTGTGCCTTGCAAAAGCTGCTTTATATGATAGAAATAAATGCTGTAATTTTTTTTATTTCTCTCAACATCTTCTGCCTCCCCAACGCCTTTGAAAATTACGAAGAATGACACATTTTTTACTGAAACCCATATTTTATGTTTTAAATTTTATTTATATTTATTTTGTTCAAAACTCAGTACCGCACAAAAGCTACATATTGTGATAGTTATTAACACTGTTTTTTTAAATTTTGATCTGGCAATATCTTCTGCCTCCCCAACGCCTTAGAAAATTGCGAAAAATGTGAAATATTTTACCAAAAATGTATTTTACCTTTTATTCACTTTTATTTTTTAATTGCTCGAGTTGTTCAGTTCAGCGTTCACTGTTCATTTATCTTGATAGGAGTAGTAAGATAAGAGTATGTACGAGCACACTTCCGGTCCCGTGACCGCCGCCGCCATCTTGGATTATGACGTCACTTCCGGTTTATGACGTCACTTCCGGTTTATGACGTCACTTCCGGTTTTTTAAAGTCATTTCTGGCCTAAGAAGTTGTACGTACCAACACACCAGAAATGCCGCCATCTTGGATCCGCCATATTGGATCTATTTACCCACTTTACCCTCATTTACCCCATTACCCCTGTTACCCTTCTTTACCCCTCTTACATATTGAAAACCTAAGAAAGTAATCGAAGTGCCTGAGACCTTTGGATGTCGTTCTTTTTGCGTCTAACGGTTTGCAGTTGGCTTACAAACATTAGGTTCCTTTAAGCTCACTCACTCAAGACGGACAACCAGTTTCCCACTTAATTAGCATTGAAAGCGAAGCCATGAGTCATGAGTCACGCATTAACGGAAGAAGAAAAAAAAAGGAAAAACAACATTGGCTGCAAACAAAGCCAGTAGGAATATCGAATAACGTGCTTACAATAATAGATCAACTATAATTACTATCATAGACGTAAAGTGTGAAGTCCAGTGAGAAGGAAGCCCAGAGTGGTTATTTATGTCAAAAAACTAGTTCTTGTCTATGTAGTCCACATTGCATGGTAACATTAATGTCTAAATCGTTTGTAAAGAAATCAAGCTGAAAAGAAAAACCAGTACAATCTCGTAAATAAATTCGAGTTATAGGGAACCTGCTAGGGTCGTGTGAATAAATTTCTAAGTCCCACCATACGAAAAAAATGAGCATGGATTTGTGGTAATTTTTTTTTAAATAGCTAACAGTGAAGTCTAATTGACTTCACTCGTTAGGAAGGAATGATCTAATTCCTTCCTAACAGAAGCTAAATAGGTTGTGTTTTTGCGCGGGCATGTGTTTATGTAAAGGAAGGGAGCAAATTCACCAACTTCTAAAAGGTTGGGACAACCCTTCTGGACCATTTAGAAATTTTCAAAATTTAGGAAAGTACAAAAAAAATGGTCCAGGCACGCAATTAAGAAACATGTCTTTAAAATTTTGAAGTTAATAAGCTAATTATGTGCAAATTTTGAAATTACATAAATTTTGTAAAGTTAAATTTACTGCATTGGTATATGTAAAAACTAGTGTGAATTGGGAGGAGGGTGAGGGACAAAAGTCCCTTAATTCTGTGCTGTACCGGGACGAAAAATTCATCTTCTTTACAGTCATGTGTTCATGTTTGTTATCTCAAATAAGCAAGGATAGTACAAAAGAAAAATTCGTACAAAGTAGTCATGAATTGTTCTATCCTCGATTATTGAGGTAACAAACAAGTAACACACGTATGAAAATTAGACACATTCTTCGTCCTGGTACAGTTCACATATATTTTATTTTAATTCAAAATTTCAAAAATTTCAAAAAAATTTCTTCATAGACTTCTTCATCGAATTTCGACTCGGAACCTAATAAACGGAAATACAAAACAAAGGTGAATTAATAAGAATAAAATATTACAAAAGAAAATTAAACACGTAACATCAAATAAAATAAACTGAAAGAAAAACAAATATCTAACAACATACCAATAGATAAAAGAGAAAAAGAAAATCTCCAGTGAGTATATTTCTAAAACATAAATAAAAAATTAATACGAAATAAACAAAATCATAACCATAATCTAACCATAACTAATGTTGATATTACTTACATTGAAACTCCCCACTGGTTGGTACATGCTTTAAACTCGCCTTTGTGGTTCTTATCATAGACGAAAATCGAACCATTTTTCTTGGCATTTCTGGGGGTGGGGGTGGAGGGAATGAAAACGTAGTTTTTCTAACATTAACCTCGTTCAGTAACGTCATCACGTTCAGTAACAGGTGGAGGTAGTAATACAAAAGATGGATTTCTTGTCATTATTGTCACTGGTGGCGCGCATGTTGGGAGACGGGGTGGAAGAGACGTACGTACTGGTACCAAAGGAATTTCATACCCATCTGCAGAAGAACTTGTCAACACGATCGGTGCGTATCCTTCCGTTGTTGCCATATCAGAGATTACTGTAGAGCTCCATGAAGCCATTCTTTGTAAAATTACAAAGACCAGTACACCACACATCACCCCATAGAATACAGCAAAAACCAAGTTAACTACAAGACCCGTCATGGCTGAATGACTAATTCTCGATCCGAGCCAAATGTGCGTCTTATTGTTTTAGATTCCTTCACCAAACCCCACCAATCACAAATCGTGTAATCTAAAATGGTCCCGAATGGACTTTGTGAAGCCAACTACGTCACTAGTTATCATAACGGGACTTAGACAAAAGAAAAATGACACTTACTGTATTTACGTTCCGCACATTACACAGATCCCACATTGATGGCATGCAGGGGCCGAAACAAACTCTGCTACATCCCCAACGACGTGGAGCCTCATGGGAAGGGCAATGTGACACTATAATAGAAAGCAACGAACAACAACGAAAAAAAAGTAATACCGTATTAACTTTAAAACGGAAAAATAAATAACGTGAATAAAACGAAAATTAAAACAACTAAATAATACCCAAGTACACACGATCGTGTGGCGGATGGCGAAGACCGTCTGTCCCGCCAAAAACGCCTGGAAAAAAAATACAGAAGATACACCAACAACACAAAATTGAAAAAAAGTAGAAAATTCCCTAAAAATACCTCAACAACGTCCCACAAAGTTTGAGGCATCACCAGCCCCTCATCAGGAACAAAACATTCCTCTCCGTGCTGAAAATAAACAAAATAGTAAAAAAATTACAATAAGTCTTTTACAAAATTAAAGGAACAATTCGTTTTTAAATTCGTTCACCATACATCTCAATACAAACTCTGTAAAAGACAGTTTGCATAACGGTGGATGGGTTGGCACGACCATTTTCATGTGTTGCCAAACTGCAAATGAGACGCACACTAACTGATATTCAGTTTCATACCAAGAGGACCTAGGGCTTAATTTTCTGACTAGTTTCTCAAGAAAAAAAAAGATCACGCAGGCGTGCACAAAACGAGACCAACCAATTGTATTTAAGCCTCCAGGGACGAAACTTTTGCTTCTGACGTAGTAGACGGGAAAATAGTCCATTTAGTTAAAAAAAACAAGGTTACCTGTTCCTATTTATGACGTCAGAAATGTAGAAATTCTCCCCTCCCACACAACACGTCAGAAGCGTAGCAACCTTGAGAGACCCAAATTTGGTACACTTTCCCTGGTATAAAATCCCCATGAACCGGTCAAAATTTGTCACAAACAAATTATCAAAAGGCCAGTCAAGTTGTCCTCTTCAGCTCTTGAGGTAAGCCGTTGTTTTCTCTCTTTTTTTAGCTTTTATTAGACACATTACTCGTGTAGATTTTAAAGTTTTTCATTTCTTCCATTACATAAATTAAGAAAGGTATTTTAAAATGGGTGAATAACACGATTTCATGCAGTTGAAATTTTTTGATTTAGGGGGCACGCATAAATTGTTGGTTACTGTTCCCAATAGTTCATTACACGTTCAGATACGATGGTACGAAAAAACGGAGGAAGGTTTGATACATTTATTGAACGGTGTAAAAATTCCCTTGCACGATTGGAACCGGTTCTACGAACGAATGAATGCGTGGCAATACTTAACGAATGTACCTTTAACTTTGTACGAATCTGAGAATCTGAAAATTTATGTTTGTTGCCCTACTGGATACGTCACTTTCGAGACACAGGACCATAACGGTTGTATAGTAATGTCTGAAGAACAATTTAACAATCTTGCACGTGCGATCTTGCATCTTGCAATCTTAAGCGTGTAAACAGTTGGTTAGTTAGTAGTTTAGATGTTCATTTTCAATTTGCTTAAATTTGACTTGTTTATGTTTTGTCTTATTTCCCGTAGACAAAAAAAGAAGAATGGGTGAATTTGTACTGAATTTGGGAGGGAATATGCTCTTTAAAATAAATTATTCCACCTCCCTCGTTCAAATCACTCATTTTTCGGTAACTGGAGGGAAATACATCATTCCAGAGGGGCAAGGTTTCTCCATTTCATTGAAAGAGTGGTCTAAAATTGAACCAATGTTGGCCTCCTTTGAGGAAGACGCGTTAATAAATATAGCAGGCGTGCCAACTTTGTTGTATTATTTGAAAGAAGCGCTCATAACTCTTTCTGACGAATTTATTTTCTTTTCCGAAAATGGCTTGATTATGTTAAGCCCTCACCAGTTAACAATATTAAAAGAAAACGTAGACCTTGATTTTGATTAGAACACTTTACTGTCGATTTCGCACAAAAATAATTCCTTTCATTCTGTTTTTCTTTCTTTTAGTGTCATTTTGCGTGCGTTTGTGTATGGCGAATCCTTTATTACCAATCAAACCTAAACATTCAGTTCATCTTGGTCAAAACTTTTTTGTCCAAGTATCTGAATTCAATAATAGCCTTAAAGTCCATTTGCGTCGATACACTCAGAACCCTGTAGGCTATACAGCATCTCAATATGGAATTTCTTTAGGCCCCGAGGATTTTTATAACATCAGTGCCCTATTCGAAAGTTGGGTTCCAATAATGGAACAAGAAAATCCTAAAGCAATTTTGCTCGACACGCCAAAGTGCACCGTCACGTGTTATTATAGACATGCGTTGAATAGAAATATCATCAACTTTGCCGACGTGTATCGAAAATCGATCGATCTAAACGTTGATCAGTCCAAGGTCCTAACCGAAAGCATAGACCAGATTCACGAACGGATTAGAATGTTTAGCAGCAAACAGTAAATATTTTAACAGAAAACTAGACTATATCGTGACGTGTTATGCTGTTACTATTCATGGACTGTATTATACTAAAGAAATTTCAATTGTGGGTCGTGACCTTAAACAACATTTTATTGTCAAAATTCCTAAATCTGTTTTAGATTCCGACTTTACTAAGAAAGAAAAAAAACTATTAGTTACTGTGAAAGGTTTATCTTTCAACAAGAACTCAAAAACGGTCCATTAGACAGTCCTCTTTTTATTATCACCAACGAAATAAAACGGTTACAATGTCTAAGTCCTGGAACCACATTTTTCGTTAACGATGATAATAAATTAAAAGAATATTTGGAAAAAAAATGAATCGTCACGACTGAAAATCTACCCACTAACACGCCATTGGCTCCATCATATTGCGAGATGGAGCGAAACAATTTTTGCCCGAATCATGTAGCTGCAGCCTGTAGTTTCTTTAAGGCTAACTTTTATTTCAAATTTATGTCCCGAAGCTAAATTTCCCACCCATATAAAGTACCTTTCACCTACCACCCCACCATCACAACGCACAGCACTAACCATGGACCAACACGCCCCTGCACCTATCTCTCCACCGTCAGTTGCACAACATTTCGACGAGGGAGCAGCTCCCACCGTCTAGCCACCACGACCGGCTGACTCAATCGTCCACCTGTCACAACCAACCGACTCAACCGTCCACCCGATGTAGGGCACGTTACCCACTGAGCCACATCCAGAACTCCCCACTCCTGCCGCTCAACAGCCGCCTACGCCAGCCGGGGAAAACAAGTGCCGTTCCACACGTTGGCTCAAGCGTAGGAAACTCACGCCTAAGCAACCCAAGGTAGGCGAATTATACCATTGTTACGCCATTTTGAAACAATCCGCTCACGGACAGATAGATAAAGGGATGATGTATAATTGCCTGTCAATATTCGAACACGAATTTGATTTACAAGGATTTTACGTCGGTGCAACGACTGACGCGATTAACTGTTATTTGCGTTTTTCAAGACCAGTGAATTTAGACATGGTGTTAGGATTAATAGCTACAGAATCGACGAATCCTACTCACAAGATCGCGCCTCTGTCTACCAAAACCAAGCAAAAAAACTATCTGGTGAAGATTTACAAAAACGATCCTCACCCACTCGAAACGTTGCAGACTGCCGACCGTCATATAGTGCCTTTTGACCTGCTCTTACCGAACTTTCTCGTAAAATATGCAAAAGCTTTGTTGGATTTAAGCGACACCTTTTTAGTAAAGTTCGCTGCAAACTTCCCTTACGTTGCGGCTCGAATCGCGAATGTAGAAGCTCAGTACTCGCCGCCCAAAAACGAGATTGAAATGTAACTAAGTTGCTTAAATAAAAAAAATTATTTGAGATGTAAAATACTATTTTATTTCCTAAACACCTCCATCATTCTCTATTGCATGTAAAAAAAATTTAATATACAGTTCAAATTATTTTTCGTTAAGGGTACATTCCTCCTCCAATAAAAAGCCAGCCATCCATTACCGATCCCTCAAAACCAGCCATGGATTTGTCCCTACTGCTCCCCTCTAATCAATTAATAGTGGGTCTGTCGGGAATTGGAAAAACTGAATTAGTTTCTAAATTAATTTTAAATGCCGAAGAAGTGTTCAATCCCGTTCCGACATCAATAACAATTTGCTACGGAGCGTGGCAAACTGCTTACGAAACTTTAAAATCCAAGTGCAAACTTCCAATAACCTTTATACAGGGATTCGACAAAGACATTTACGAATCCGTGCCTTCGGGTGCATTACTTTGCTTAGACGATTTGGCGCATTGTTTAAAAATCGAATTACTAAATGACACCTGAGTTAAAGGGGACACCACCGTAATTTAACTCAAATATTAATAAGTCATAACTTGTATCAGAAAAATTTAAGTACAGTCAACTTAAATACGCATTATTTCTACTTGTTCAAGAACGTACGTGACGTTTCTACATTATGTCACCTGGCGGTTCAAATGGGATACGCACCAGTCTTTTTAGTTAGCATATATAAGGCAGCTACGATGGACGGTCGCGCGTATTTGTTCTTAGATCTTCAACCCGATACGCCGGAAAATTTACGTTTCAGAGGCGATTTGTTCAAAACACCTCTCGTTGTTTATATGACCGAGAATGTCTAAGCAGTGAGTCAAAGACTATCTACCCCTGTTAGCTCTGCTTTCGTCCCGTGAAGTCAAGCCGCACGTGAAAAAAACTCTAATAGCTTGCGCAAATATCCAAGATATAATTTGTTCCGTCGCCCTTAATATTCTCAGAGGAAATTTCCCGTTAAATCAAGCTCTAAAGTTCAAACTGAGGAGATACTAGAAAATTCTGCTCGCAATTTCAACAAAAAACTATTCATGTGCTAAGAAAACTAAAAACATTACTTAACTCCAAACAGGTGGTTTTTTTTCCCATTATTAGCTCCGCTCCTGGGCGCCGTCGCAGCACCTTTAATAAACGCAGTGAGTGGAATATTTGCCAGAAAAACAAAACTAACCTAAACAAACTATGTTTTGACGCATGCAACTAGTGCCTATCGCGGACGAGTCTGCCTCGCTCGCTGAGGCTGCCGGTGTTGGACCACCAACCCTCGCCTCGGGTCCTAACGTCTTGTCCAAATCACTTTACGTTCGTCCGGTGGGTAATCTAGATGTTGCCATGCGCGAAGTACTGGCAAAACGTGACATTGACGATTTTTCCAAAGCCAAACTGTACACTCAAACGCTCCAACGTTTTCTAGATATTAACTAAAAATACGTGTCGGAGCCCTTACGCGTGTTAATGTCCTCGATGGGTGCGGCGATCACACCAGCCAGCTACCCCGCACCAACGACGCAACAGACAACCACACCACCTGTTAGCAGCACTAGCGTGTTCCCAGCATCCAGTGTAAGTCCTAGCACATCCCCAACCGCTAGCGTGGTAGGGGGCGTGCCCCCACCCCCACCCACATGGGTGCAGCGGCGCGGCGCAATCCGCGCAGGGGGGAGGCAGCAGCAGCAGCGAGCGCGGAAGCGTCCCAAACGTCGGTATTCGACTGTAGCGATATGGATGATGAAGGAACCAAAGTTGACGTTGATAGTAGCGGGGGAAAAGCTCTTGTTGCTGCTCTCCCTTACGACGAACCTACTAAAAAGGACCCTAATGTGTTTTGGGTACCAGACAAATACAGAGGTCGTATAAGGAAATTTTTAGAAGAAGGCAAAGTGCTTTACGACCCGATGGGGCAAATCGTGGATCATGAAACTGGTTTAGCTATTCCCGGTTCAAACGTAGTTCAGCTGATACTCGGTCGAATTTCTGATAATAAATCATTCAGAGAGAAGATGATTCATGCTCCGGGCTGGTCGGTCGTTTCCAGTTTAATTCCCCAGAAGAGTTACTTACGCAGATCCTCCGGTATAATACTACCTACACCCACACCCCTCGTCAGTAAATTACGTTCTTCAACGGACGATGAGCCAACGGCCCGAGGCGCCGTCGGCGGCCGCAGCAGCAAAAGTTAAAAAAGACAATCGTCGTGGTCGAGCGAGTTTTTTTAATGACATACTAAACACCCATTATTACGATCTTAAAAGTTCCGGTAGCCTGGGGGGGTGCGAGACAGTTTCATAGGCATGCCTCACTCGTCGATCGTAGAATCACGCTCGCCTTTGTTAAACGATGGCTAATATCTCAGGACACGTATACATTATTTAAGCCAGTGACCAGGTCATTTGAACGAAACCGCATCAGAGTGAAGAACGAGAGAGACACAATTTCGGCCGATTTAGCTGATGTGTCCAACCTCACGGCGTATAATGACAACTATAGTTTTTTATTGGTCGTAATTAATACCTTCTCGAAGTACTTGTGGGTTCGTCCAATTAAAAGAAAAGATGCGATTTCAGTTTCAACAGCATTACGTGATATTTTACTCAATCCACGTGCCTCGAACGTGGAATTTTTTACTAGTGATTCCGGGAGTGAGTTCCAAAACAGAGCCGTAGGACAGCTGCTGCGTCAGCACAACATCAAACAGAATACTACACGCAACGAAGAAATTAAATCGAGTATCAGCGAACGAGTGATACTCACGCTCCGCGGTCGAAATTCACATTATTTACATAAAAACAATACGATGAGATTTATCGACGTACTTCAAGACATTGATGCCTCCTACAACAGTAGTTATCATCGCAGCATTAAAATGAAGCCCACTCAGGTTAATGAGGCTAATACCGGTGAAGTTTTCGTTAATCTTTACAGAGGTAGAGGGTTCCAAACCGGCGATCCGGTGAGACTGGCTTTGAAAACGCTCATTTTCACTCGTGGCTACCATCCAAGATGGACTCAAGAAGTTGCCTACGTCAGTGTTAAAAATCTCAAACATCCCATTGCGACCTATACCGTTAAAGACTGGCTCGGCGAGCCGATTATCGGTACTTTTTACATGCAAGAATTACAAAAAATAGCCGAGCCTACATCTTATAAAATTGAAACTGTGCTGAGAAAACGCAGGAAACGAGGAGGCGGGACCGAGTATTTGGTTAAATAGGAGGGTTAAGATGAGTGAGGATATATTTTTAACCCTCCCTAGTAATTCTTCTTTGGATATATTTCCATATACTACGCTTCAAAAATACATCACTTGGTTGTCAACACCTTTAAATCTGACCCGTGACTACGAAGTGGCTTTGTGCGAAATTTCGTTTCCAAGTAACATAAATCAAGATTCTGCAATTATTTTAAAAAGTGCTGACGAGGAAGCACGGCTCTTGGAGTACAGTTTTACAGAAAGGAAGGAAAGATTGTTGGAGGGAGGTCATTTGAGTCCTATCGAAAGCACCGCAATTGTACCTTCAATAAGGGCACGAAACGATACTCTAGTTACAAGGAATTAATGAACCGTATCAATCTCGACATTCAAGACTTAAAAAAACAATTGCCTGACGACGATCATATGAAGACTTCCGAGGACCCGCGCATCTTGTACGACAAAAGTACACACACGTTTAATATTCGTTAAAACAAAGGCGAAGAATCATACGTCAGGCTTTATTTGGGTCCTAAATTAGCTTCTCGTTTTGGCTTCCCAAAATGTGAAATGCTTCCAGATGTTGTGGAGCACTCCGATGAAACTTTGGTGCCAGTCATGGAAACAACTAATACTCCCGTGGACAGTATATACGTGTATACAGATCTAATCCAAGCTAATCACGTGGGTGACTACAAAGTTCCCTTATTGAGAATCGTACCGGTTCGTGGTCAGCCGGGGGAAGTTTGCAGCATTGAGTTTAAGAGGTTGTACTATTTTCCTATTCAAAAAGAAAGTTTTCAATTTATAGAAATATTGTTAACTGGTGATTCTGGAAGGCCTACAGAATTCGGTGATTGTGGGAGGACGGTGGTTGTCTTGCATCTTCGTAAAAAAAAAAGCCTTTCGTAGACTATAAGTAAGCTCGCGCTCCCCCCCTCCCCCGCACCATCGATCGTACATCATGAGAGGCACGTGTCCATACACACAGTACTACAAAGACCAGGCGGGTGGGGGTATACCCGTGTACTACGGACGTCAACGAGCCCAAACTGGAAACGGATTGGGATCAACTTTATCTAGTTTAGGAAGAATGGCTAGGCCATTTTTAAAGGGGATAGGCAGCTTCCTAGGACGAACGGCTCTCTCTACTGGCGTCGGTATAGGCTCCGACGTGCTGGGAGGCAAGTCGTGGAAAGATGCTTCGCGTGACAGGTTTACGGAAGCTGGACGTGACGTCATGAGCGAAGTTGGAAGAAGATTGCAATAACGACGGAGTGGTCGTAAGCGTAAAAGACATGCTTCAAAAACTAAACCTAAGTGTTGTAAAAAACGAAAAAAGAAACCGTCGAAGCCTAAAACCGTTCTAGATTAAGCCATCCTATATAACTACCTGTCTTTCCCCCTTCGGTGTCATTTTACGTCAGGAGGGTCAGTATGGCGTACCTTCACCCAAATTCGTGCGAATGTCTGCTGAATAATTTAGATTTGTTCAGCATCAGCCCCGTTCAGTTATCGGTTCAAAAAACTAAAATGGCAGAGTATAGCCCCGTCGCTACGATAGGAGCTAATCAAGTAATCGATTTTTTGGTTCTGGGATCCGACGATTACATCGATATATCACAAACATTAATTTACATGCGTGTAAAAGTTGTAAAATCGAGCGATGGTTCGGCCTATACAGCGGACGAAAGTAAACTGATGGGGCCCGTCGATTTGTTGTTGCACGGACTTTTTTCTCAAGTTGACATCAGTCTGAACGGTAAACTGGCTACTGGTACCAACGACCATTATGGATACAAAGCATTCATGAAGACTGTTTTGAGTTACGGTGGTGAAGCAAAAAAGACACAGTTGGAATCCTCACTTTTTGCACCCTATGCTACGCGACAGAACAGAACGGCGAGTGGGGCTGAGATCGAGCTCATAGGACGAGTCAGTCACGATTTAGTGAACCAGTCACGACTTCTGCTAAATAATACAGAACTGAAAATCAGATTCGTGCCTCAACGAGCAGAATTCTTCATGTATTTAAACGCCGCAGGTATAACCGCCGCCCTCTCGTCCGTCATCTTGCTGTTAGATGCGGCCCTCTATCTTCGCAAGGTTACCACTTCCCCCTCTATTCTACTAGCTCACGCCAGAATGCTCAGTTCAGTTTCCTCGGCAAAATATTCTTACAGAAAAACTGATTTTAAGAGTCACACTTTGTTGCAAGGTACACGCAGCGCGACGATCGACAATATTTTCAACGGTGACGTTCCTAGTCGAGTTACTGTAGGATTAGTTAAACACACAGCCTTCAATGGGGTTTATTCAAACGACCCCTTTTTCTTCGAACATTTTGGTTTGACTTCGTTAGCCCTGTCGGTCGATGGAGTGATGCACAACTCGAAACCTCTAACTTGTGATTTTGACAATAATAAATATGTGCAAGCTTACATGTTGCTGTACGAAGGACTAGGAATACAGTACCACAATACTGGCGTGGACATATCTTACGCCGATTACAAGTCGACTGGTAAGACATTGTTTTGCTTCGATTTGACAGCCGACGGAAACTCAAACGACCCTACTCACGTGTCTTTAGTTAACAATGGCATTGTGCGTGTCGACTTGAAATTTTCTACTGACTTGGCTCGAAACGTCACGGTTGTGTTTTTGGGTGAAAAAGAAGCTTTGTTGGAAATTGACGAAAACGAAACGTACTCTCTACAGAATGAATACGAAACAAATAGACTATATATTGCGTCCGTCGTGTAGTGATTTTCAAGGTGTGTTCCCTTGTAATCATATTCCGGAAGGGAACGGTTGGTCCGTTATTAATCTCGACAAATGTGACAAGCCTGGCAGTCATTGGGTGGTTTTGGGTGACTGCGAGTACTTTGATAGTTTTGGATTGTTACCTCTTACAAGTACTTTGCTCGAACATTTAAAGAAAAGGTGTGATGGAAATAGGTGGTGGTACAATACTGTAAAGCTTCAAGATTTTAACACGAAAACTTGTGGTAATTTTTTAATTTATTATATCTTAAAACGTTGCAAAGGGGCTTCCCCACTTCAAATTATTGATTTTTTAAGTGTTAAACCTGATGTAGAACGATTTGTTTACGATTTTGTTAACAAGCTCGTAGTGTAATTGTTTATTTTTATGTTAAATAAATTTGTGTACTTTTTATTTATTGTGTATTTTTCTTTTTCCTCAGGCATAGAGATGTTCACGTGTGGACAATGCGGACGGACGTACGAGACGAGAGTGCTCCTGGCATGGCACACGAGGGCCTTTCACGACCAAAATCACGTTTGTGACGTGTGTCATAGGTCCTTCGCAAATGACATCAACCTGCGACGGCACGCCAGAGTACACCTCGTCACATGCCCCGTCTGCCGGCGTACATTCCCGACGCACGATGCTTTCCTGCATCACAGCATCGAGGCTCACACCACTCGACCATCGGAACCTCCGGTGTTACGTGAAGAAGGGTCTGCGTTCAAGTCGTACTTCAAAAGGTTTACGTATACGTTGTCCATTTAACTTTATTCGACAAACTACTCCGAGAGATGGGTCAGTTTAAATTTATGCTCTGTATCAACGTTATTTTGGAAAAAATACGTTTTGATGGGGAAACTGAGCGTATGCCCGTCTATTTGTGCAGTAGCCCGCATCGACTGTTGTCTTCAAAATTTGTAGAGGATGAGTTAATTACTGCCATTGGTAAAATTCTAGATCAATTGGACAGCTTTCAGAAACATGGTTCTGGCTGGGTTGTGTTTAGAATCGATGTTTATGACGTTCACGTGGGGAGGTACGTCCCTTCAAGCAGCGGATGTGCTTGACAAATGTCGTGTTTGACAAATTTTTACGTGACAAATGTGCTGTGGTGAACGTTTTGTGCGATGACAGTAAATGTTTCGTGTACAGTATTTTGGCTACTTTGTATCCGGTGGAAAAGAATCCCAATAGAGTAAGCAATTATTGTAAATACGTCAAATGGTTAGATTTGAACGAGCTTTCCTTTCCAACGCCTATAAGTGAGACTACAAAATTCGAATCACGGAATAACTTGTGTATTTTATTGTATGGGTATGAAGACAAAAATGTCTTTCCGATTTATTTGAGTAAACGAACCAATTGTCGTGAAGTTAAACTATTGTTGGTTAAGGGTAATCATTACTGCTGGATTAAAAATTTCAATAGGTTGGTGCATACTAACGATAAGAAATATGTATGTCAGTATTGTTTCTCGTACTTCCGTTCTGACACTGCTTTGGTTGATCACCTTAGTTTATGCAGGACATTTGAGCCTCAACAAATCAAAATGCCTACTGAGAAACCGTACATGGAGTTTACGAGGTACGACAAACAATTACCGGTGCCGTACGTGATGTATCTAGATTTTGAATCGATACTTACTAAAATCAGTACATGTAAGCCAGATTCTTCATTCTCTTTTACTCACAAAACGAGTTTGCACCAACCTTGTGGTTATTCTTACGTTCTGGTGGCGCACGATGGCAGCGTTTACGCTCATAGGGTATTTCGAGGTGAAAATTGCATTGAAGATTTTTTTACTCATTTAGAAGTGGTTTATGACGAAATTGAAGAGATTAAAGGCAGAATGCTTCCTTTGGTACCTGATTAGGCTTGGTTGTTAGATTATGCTAACACGACTCATTGTCATATTTGTGGTAATTTGTTCGCTGTTGGTGACATCAGGGTACGCCACCACTGTCATTTCAGCAGCTCACAATGCGTGTAATTTACAGTACAGGTTTAAGAGCTTTTTACCCATATTCTGTTATAATTTGCGTTCATACGACGCGCACCTCGTAGTAAGAAGTTTGTCTTATTTTAAAAATAAGAACATTTCTGCCATTCCACAAAATACTGAAAGGTTCACCTCGATACAAGTTGGAAATTACAGGTTTTTAGACAGTTTTCAATTCTTGTCCGCTTCTTTGAGTACTTTGGTTGGAAACTTAACCGATTTTTCTATAATGAGGAACATTTTTCCAGAAACTCACGCTTTGTTGACCAGGAAGGGTATATATCCTTATACCTATTGTGACTCATTTCCGAAATTTAATGAGACTCCATTGCCGCCCAAAGAAGCTTTTTATTCAGATTTGATTAATACACATATTAGCGACGACGAGTATTCGTACGCTGGTACAGTTTGGAGAGAAACAAATTGTAAGACTTTGGGTCAGTATCACGACATGTACGTTTTGGCTGATTCGACACTTTTGGCCGATATGTTTGAACAATTTAGAGCTCTTAGTCTGAAACAATACAATTTAGACCCTTATCATTTTTTCACCCTACCTTGTCTGAGTTGGGAAGCTGCGCTTAGAATGACGGGTGAGAGGTTAGAATTATTGCAAGACGTAAGAATGTACAATTACTTCACTGCGGCCATACGAGATGGTGTTAGCATAATATCTAAATGGTGCGCCCGTGCCAATAATCCTTTGGTGTCAAATTACGATCCTGATGTTGAACGAAGTTACCTCATGTACATTGATGCCAATAATTTGTACAGCTTTTGTTTGAGCATGTCATTGCCTTATTCGGGTTTTGTGTGGTTGACGGAACGAGAGCTCGCTTTACTCGATTTGAATTCTTTGCCTCCTTGTATAGTTAAGGTTGACTTTCAGTATCCTGATAATTTACATGATTCACATAGTGACTATCCTTTGGCTCCCGAGCATGTGGTAATAACTGAAGATATGTTGTCTCCCTTTAACAGGAAACAGGCTGCTAAACAAGGCCCTTACGTTCAGGGTCGAAAGTTAGTTCCTCATTTGAATGAATGTAAGGAGTACATTTGTTATTATAAGAATTTGATGTATTACGTTTCGAAAGGTCTTAAAGTCACGAAAATTCATTCTGACATTAAATTTACCGAGAAGGCTTGGTTGGCTCCATATATTCAGTTTAACAGTTTGAAACGAAAGGAGGCAAAGAGTGAATTTGAGAGGTCTTTTTACAAGCTGGCAAATAATTCGATTTTTGGAAAAGCCATTCAAAATGTAAGGCGGTACATGAATGTTAAAGTGAGTACTAACGTGAAAAAGTCTCTCAAATTGATGAGCAAGCCTGCAGTCGAGTATTTCGATATTTTGGACGATAACTTGATGCTTTTCAAAATGCGTAAACAAACTGTTACTCTGGACAAACCTGTTTTTCTTGGCTGTACTGTTTTGGAATTGAGTAATCTGGTAATGTATTCTCATCACTATGACTACATGTTAGACAAATACGGTAAGAATTGTAGATTGTTGGGAAGCGATACTGATAGTTTTTTTACGAAATCAAAACTGACGATGTGTACGCTGGCATGGCTCAATCTTTGCATCTTTTCGACACTAGCTCCTACCCGATGACCCATCCCTTGTATTGTAGCGAAAACAAGGCTAAACCTGGAGTTTTTAAGGATGAGTGCAATTCATTGCCTATAGAGTCTTTTATTGGTTTGAAGAGTAAATTGTATTATTACACTTGTAATAATAATGAAAAGAAAGTAGGTAAAGGGGTTCAACGGTCTGTTTTACAGGGTACTGTTACGTTCGAACATTACAATAGGTGTTTGCGTGATCATGAATATTTCAGTTTTGAACAATATAGTATCAGGTCCTATCTCCACGAAGTTTACAGTATTGTTCAGAATAAATTGGCTTTATCTGTAACCGACACGAAAAGGTTCGTTGATTGTACAGGCTTGGATTCTGTTGCTTATGGCCATTACATGTTACGAGACAAGCAATAAATATTTTTTTATTTTTCTGGAGTGTGACAATTATGACTACTTTAGTACGAAAACCTTTTTCGTCATGCTCCGAATTTAAAAATATTTGTTGTTTGTGACATCCTTGATTGTTTTAATGCTTTTTGTATGTCTGTTGCTTTTTATCTATAAACGGTGAAAGATTTTACATTTTTGATTGGTTTTTGGCTTTTCTTGGTTATGGGTTTTGTATTTTGTTGGTTGTAGTTTTGGTTCATAGAAATATTAAAGGTTCTTGTTGTATATAAAGGCTTGCCTCTTGCGTCTTCCCTTCATTCAGTGCTAGCATTCATTTGTTATGGATTTACACGATGATGAAGTAGTTGACGATGGGGATTTGACTAAGGTTGAACAGGCTATTTACTCCGCAGTACCAGAAAAATACAGGTTTTATATTTCGCATCAAATAACACGTATAAAATCACGTAAGGATATACTGGGCTGGACTAAAAAACGAGAGCTTATTTTTAATGACAAAGTTGTTACTGGCAGCGATATTGTTGAACTGATGGTGCATTTCTGCCCGGGAAACAAAAGGAAACCTAAACCAATAGGATTTGATGAATTACTGTTGGGGCTATGTAAAATAGACCCTCCTTATTTTACTCATCGAACTATATGAACTGGTGTTGTTCAGGGCTCGATTCATTTGTTGTACCACTTTCGTCATGAACGGTTACCGGCTGTTACTCGATGCTGCAAGACATCCTTGGTTTTTTAAGACATTCTTATTGCTGTTTTTACTGTTTAATTCAGTAATGTTGACTTTAGACTTTCTTCGTATTTCCCAACAGACAATTGAAGAACACCAATTTGTGTCGTCCATTTGTTCCATGGCAGATGTTGTGAAATGTAAAACTGAAAGTTTTATTTTCTCTAATTTTCTTTTGTTTTCTTCATGCGCTAGTACTAGTGTGTTTGCTTACATAGAACGAAATGGTACAATCATTCCTTTTTCCCATGATGAATTTGAAAACATGTACGGACATGTCAAGTCAATACTTGCATTGTAGTTTGTTCATATGACGTGAATAAAAGATTTGGTATGGCTTGAATGGTTTCTGAGTCTATTTCTTTTCCGATTTGTCTATTACCTACAAAGATCTCAGTCACTTCGAGTACTTTCTTGGGTTTTCAATATGTAGGAAGGGTAAAGAAGGGTAAAAGGAGTAAGGGGGTAAAGAGGGTAAAGACATAAAACCTGTGATGTCATTTCCGTTGTAAAATGTATTTTTTGACGTCATTTTCGGTTTTTGACGTCATTTCCGGTTTGTGACGTCATAGACCCAATATGGCGGATCCAAGATGGCGGCATTTCCGGTGTGTTGGTATGTACATCTTCTTAGGCCGGAAATGACGTAAAAAAACTGGAAATTTGCGTCAAAAACCGGAAGTGACGTCATAAACCGGAAGTGACGTCATAATCCAAGATGGCGGCGGTGGTCACGTGACCGGAAGTGTGCTCGTATGTACTCTTATCTTACTACTAAAAACAAGCCAGCTGTATTGTAGTTACATTAATTCAAACTACAGTATATAATCAAATACTGCCCTTCCGTTTCTTTGCTTAGTTAAATCACTTGTTCAAACTTAAAGCTGAGCCATTAAAGCTAAGGGACCAGTAATTATTTATTGCTGGGGTGGGATGGAGGAAATTGTGGGGTCATGAAATTTTTGGACCCTGTCGAGGGGGAGGTCATACATTCCTCAGGTTTCGCCAAGAGGGATGGGGTCTGAAACGTACAAACCAACTGGAAGAAAAAGTCATTTTTGAACCTCAAAAATTGCAATTTCAGTAGTCAAAATTTCTAAAAACACCTCAGCTTCTGGTGGGCTTGCCCCCAGACCTCCCATGATGTGAGTGTTTACAAGGTATTGAAGCTATTACTGCCACTACTGCAAATATAGTTTTTATAAAGGACTTTGTAGAAAAACTTGGCACCTGGTTTCTTGGCTTTTTCTGTTTTTCAGAACTTGGCACCTGGTTTCTTGGCTTCTTCTGTCTTTCAGGTGCTGACTATGTTATGGATGCGGTTATACAAACAAACAGTGTGTTCATCATGCTCATTGTATGAATGTCGACAAGGGATGGGTGTAAGAAAGATTTTATAGAACATTTTTACCTCAACATGTCTTTCCGTTAAAAATGAGACATTTTTCCTACAACTAATGGTAACTGTCGGTGTGGAGAGGTACTTACTTAATTTGGCTATAGCACTAATCTTGGCTACAAGAATCATCTGCAGACAGACTCATTAGGTATTTTTTTGAGGGTAGGGTTTACATTATTTTGGAACTTGAGTGGGAGGAGCAAGATTTTTTCAAGGTCTCGAAGGGGAGTCATCGAAAATTTCGTAGTCACATTTTCATTTCATAACCCCTCTGCCCGGCCATAAATAATCACCAGTCCCTAAGTCAACTTTCTCATCATCCTGATTGTACGTTACTCTACAAACGAAAATGGCGTTACAGCACGTCCACTGCATAGTTCAGGTTTCGTACATTTGTATACGTTTACCTGCCTAACATGTAAAAAACAACGACGAACTTATTTGTCTGACTACTTCTCTACCAACAGCGGTTGCTCCTAAACTAATTACTCTATTGGTATTATAGATCACATAGGTTTTAAAGATCATTTAATACGTTAGGCCTCTTACAAATACCGAAAACAAAGCTACAGCAATTATGAACTCAAGTGCAGACATATATACCTCCTAAACAAAGAATGGCGACAAGGATGGAACACGAAAAATATCTCTTATAATCCACACTGATTCGCTGATGTTTTTGAAAATGACAGAAAATGAGAGAATGACAGAATGTTTTTGAAATTTCCATTTTCCCCTCAGATGGGAATTTTTACCTCCAAACATTTTCCCTGCTGCGGGGAAAAAATTATCTAAAAAAAATTTAATTTTTATTTAACATTACGTTGTACTTACAAAGTTATTTATTTGACTACATTTTGTACAATTTGCACACAAGCAAATTTCGTATGATACTTTTGCACACAGTAAGTACTTTGGGGTTCCATTTATACTTTTTACAGACATGTATTAAACCAACAATATTTTTGTACCATTAAAGAAACTGAAATAAAAAAACTGCGCCATTTAAATAACAAGTTTAGTTTACTCGTTATTATGAGAGTTTGCTCGAGTACACAAACTCAACTTATGCCTGTGTGACCACCAGATTTTCTTTATTCCTAACGAATATACTGTCTGCAATGTCCCACTGGACATTACCACTGGCCTGTTCATAATATAAAGTAGCAAACTGAAAGATTTTCATATCCATACTAGATAAAAATCTTTAAAAATATCCTGTACCAAAAAGAAAACATTAATGGTTTTATCATCCATTACTTCTGTATAGTCCACTAGTGAAGAATAAAACACAGGAAGATGCTAGCAGACATCCAGTGCATACAAAAGAAATTCTTTCATTTTCATCAGTTGCTAGTTTTCTATTCTAATCCCCTTCTACTCCAGAAGTACATTAAGAGGAATCTATTTTTAAACTCCATTGTGTACATAGATCAGTAACGTTAGCAAAGCGTCAGCTATTTCAGTTGTGGTTTGATCGCTTAACGTTGGTTCCCAGGAAACCCTCACGAAGTTAGCTTTTTGTCACTGGACAAGCATATGCAACGATGTAGAAGGGGTTAATTCCACAACATAAAATTACTACCATAAGCACTTTTCTATAGACATTGATAAAGTGAAATTTTTAAGAGAAGGATAATTAGGTGAACAATGAAATAGATGTCATAATTTTTAAATTGATGTAAAATAGTTTATGTATTAAATTATTCATAAGATTATACTAACTCGACCAAAAAACAAAACAAATAACGAATGTAGTAAATTAATAAAAACCTTCACCAATTAGGCTATTGGTCACGTAACTGAAAAAGCCCTTTACGGTATCACCAGTCACAGCTGTTTTGAGTTATACGACGCTGTACATATTTCTGATTGCAACTCTGATGAATACACAGAGGATTTCAGAAAACGAAGAAAACAGTGGGCATTTTGGCGAAAGGTATTTTCAAATCAACCATACAGCCACCATGATAGATTTGTTTAGGTGCCCTCCAGTTATGATCTCCATCCTTCCTTCCTATTTACGACTTATAGGAG
Organism: Lithobius niger; assembly: GCA_023313725.1. Lineage (NCBI taxonomy): Eukaryota > Metazoa > Arthropoda > Chilopoda > Lithobiomorpha > Lithobiidae > Lithobius > Lithobius niger. Next base: position 15,990 of record JAHWFP010067356.1, on the reverse strand, counting down.
ATCTGTACTTATCATCACTGGCAAGTTGTTAAGCAATTTCTATCCTGAATAGTTTCTTTAATATTTCAAATAGTTAATTAATTTAATCTCTGTAAAACTATATAAAAATTGCCGTTAATATCACATTACTTTATTATGTCGGTAAAATTACAAGAAAGTCAAAACCAGAAAAAAAAGTTCATGTTTATAACTTTGTTATGAGATTTTTGGCCGTGTTTACACAAATATTATTGAGGCATATCGTGCTTTGCTGTGAAACTAACTTATAAAATCCAAACGTATAGTAACCATTAATAAAGAATCAACATACTTACCTTTGTTGTTAAGTCATGAGCTGAAGCAGATATGCTGTACAGACCATACGAATATATTAACATTGTTATAATATGTTCTGAAGTTTCTGCATTGAATTCTGCCATATTTAGTAATCGATATGCTAGTAGGCATACAGCAAAGGAAAGGCGTGCAAGCAGAACGGTTATTATCACGGAAAAAGCATTGTTCATGGAATCCACTAGTTGATATAGTTGCTCGTAAAGCTGGTGGATGTGGCTAAGGTATTGTTCTAAGGGCCTAATTCCTTTAGTCAGTACTCTACATAGTTTCATATTAGCGACTGAGAAGCATTCTGTACACAAAGCAGCAGTTACGTCAAAAAAGACAACAAATCAAAATCATACAACAACCCAAGGCATGCTGAATTGAAGATTTTATTGTTGGTTGGCAACTCACTGAATGCCCACAGTAGACATGAAAATAAAGTTATTAGGGCAGTTAGAAAAAAAGGTAGTACAATATGCTTGAAAACGAAAAGTCTTTTCTTTATTGAATTCTCCAACAAATTATCAAATTGACGGAAACGGGCTAACAAACCCTGAATCTCTTTCCGAAAAACGTGTTAAAAACTAAAACTGACACGATTGTAGTCTGAGGAAATAAGTAATATGCACAGTCAGTAAGCATTGCCATTCCATTCGGATATTCATTTGAGAGAGTTGTTTTCACTTGAAGAACACAAAGGCCAATAGTAAAAGACATCAGTACAAACCTATAAAACAACTGAAGTGTCCCATTCAACCTACAACTATGGTGACTAAAATACTGAGGATTAAAATTGCAAGGAATAACACCCAACACTTTCCCCAATACAATTGCTGGTTGGCACAGTTCATAACTGACGGACTGTTTTCTTTTTGACTGATTGTAAGAGATTGTCCTTTTAAGTGAACTGACCCTTGCAATCATTATAGTGCTTTTCGACAAAGTCAAGAGAAGTTTCTATGTTTCAAATGCAGCCTAAAACAGAGGAAAATCTGTAACGTAAGTTTTTCCATGCCATATGTAATAGTTATAGCACCTTCGGCGAACTATATCGGATTTATCACCAGATGGGTGATATTCCGAACATGGCCAAACCGAAAGAACTACGTTAAGATGACTTCGAGGTCGAATGCCAAGACGTCATTGTGACGTAGTTCGAGCGGATTGGCCATGTGAGGGATATCACCAATGGGCTCATAAATCCGATATAGTTCATCACGGGTTCTATAACTAATCTATCGTACGGTCTGTAACTATTAAAATGAAAAACGAACTTGGTGGGAAGATGAAAGATTTGCCTTCATAAATGGATTACTTATAAATTGTGTTGTTTATGCAAACTTTGTGTCGTCATGTTTGCTTAACTTTGTTTTGCCACAGTCAGATTTATGGCTGATACCATGGCAAGATGAGGGAGAGCTGGCATATGTGCCTAGAGGGATAGACTTTTTTAAAATACGCATAGGCAAAACGTGTTTTTTTTAAAGTCAGTGGACTGATATCTATTGCCTTGGCGTAAATCACGGAAACTTCGTCATGTAAAAATTACGTCGTTCTCCTTAGATTCACGGAAGAAGTGTTTTTAATTTTTTTTAATTCTGACGCAATGTGTCGTCCTTCTTTAATTTACATAATGTGTTTTCGGAACAGTGGGTTCTTCGCGTTTGTCATTTGCTGGGGTCATTTCATGGTACTAGTACGTCTTTGATGGCTGTTGTGGATGTTGACGACAGCGAAGATTAATAGGGCCCAAGAAAAGATTCGATATTCAACTTTAGTTGCTGCAGACATTATACAGGCAAATCAGCGGTAACGTATACCTGCATACAGTTATGTGCTAAAATGTGGGCAGTTAGAATGTTGTGGGTGTATGCAATTTCGGGTAGGGAAATATCGTTAACGCCTAATTTTGACGGATGAAATTTCATGTATTTCGGGGGGGGCGGGGGGGGGGGGGGGCTAAAAAGTATTTAAAGTATTTAACTTTCTTCTCTATATTTCAAATTATAGAACTGCTTTATAAAACCATGCGTGAATTAATTTGCTTTTGTCTTTGTTGCTAATAAAAAAAAGATGGCTATCAATTTTACTTTATGAAAGTATTGGCAAAGTCGTATCATCCACTTTACTGTGCATGTCATCCATATCACCACACTGAAGTGTCGCATATTGCCACCCTTTAGTGTGGTTACATGGGACATATCGCTACACATTTTCGCATTGTGAAACTTAGGGACCGTACGATAAACTCAATTAAATCTAACATGATAGACTGTAAATATTCATAAGCTCTTTTAATACTTTTTGTTGCTTTCATAAGTACAAAGTCTTTACAGCCAAGCAAATTCGAAATATTTTTCTTAATCAGCAAACGAAAAGGACTTACGTAGATGTAATTATTTAACCGCACTTAATTCACCCATCAGTGCAAATCCTGTAACAAAGAAAACTGTATTGACCATTTTTAAGTTAAAGGTCAGTAACCAAAAGGGCTCGCAGGGTACCTCCTATATTGAATTCAATTCAAAACTAAGAGTGCTTAGTCATTTAGATTTGGAAGCCATTTTGAATTATAGTAACAGGGTAGGAGGTTCATTACACACACATAGGGGCGACCAACTAAGAACATTCGAAACTAAAACTGGTTGTTTGGAGTATTTTTGCAGCCATTTTGATTAGAAAGGCATTTTGCATTGTAATAACAGATTGACAGATCCATTACACATACATAGGGTTTCCTACTGTGTTGACATTCGAAACTGATACTGATTTTTGACATTTAAATATAAATACGTATTTTAATGGAAACCAAATGCAGTATATTTTTTTCGGAATTCGAAACTGAAGATGATTTTTATGTATCATGGTCGATAGTAACTGACATCCTTAGTCACGTGACGGAATCCAGAAGACGGCTATGACACCTGTGCGGCAGATGGGAAGAAACGTCATCATACTCAGCATATCTATATAGAACTGGAAGTGTGGAAGGAACTCACCTCCTCTACTCACTGAGCCAAATAATCAAATTTTGTTTTAATACTTCACAGATGCTTATAACAGAGATAATGAAATATTTTTGACGGGACCATGTTTATTTTAATTTACTTACGTTTGCGATTTTCAGTGTCTGAAAGGTTTGCACCCGAGAACTTGCAACCCCATGCCGCCCCACACTGCCACCTTGTTACGGCACTGTTAGGTACTCAATAAGAGAACTGAAACAAATCTTTCTCTTATTCTTCTTGTGAATACTTCAACTGCAAAACTAGGTCCTATCAGGAAGTCAGAAAGTACAAGGCATAAAGAATCAGTTTCAGTAATTTCTATTATTTAAGCAAATCATGATAACCTTCTTTGATGTGATAAACCAACGGAATATACCGATTAAGCTATGAGCCAATGAAATTCATGATTTTTTTTTAATTCTTCGTAATGATGAATACCAATTTGTAATATCGTGTTGGTCGATGCTCTCATCATACGCTGGAACTAGAGTCTGAATATGGTCACACTCTCATCGTTCCTACGCAATTCATTATTGGTCTTACATTCCTAACTAAAAACTACAGTATTTACTTGTTCTTTTCCGCTTTAAAGATTTGTATATACAGATGCAAACCTATTAATGTTGCCTTTCGGACTTATATGTCAGACTGCCTGAGCAGGGAATCGAACCAACGATCGTTGAAACGAAACGCCGAGGTCCTACCGCTAAGCCATACTGACATGGCAGTAGGACCTCGGGCTTTGGTTTCGAAGGTGGTGGGTTAGATTCCCCTCTTAGGCAGTCCAAAAGGCTCCGTAAAGAGGTTTGCATCTGTATTTGTTTAACTCTTCTTGAGCCGTTGGCTTTTCGTCCTGTTTAAAGATTTGTAAACACTTGCTAAGTCACCTGTTTAGCAGCATGAAAGGACAGATCCGCAATAGATCCAGAATCTATCCATTCATACTTGAACTACGCCACGAAACATTATAGTTGATCGTGGACTGTGGACTGTTATTCCACCTGACCTCTTAGATAATGCAGTGTACAACACGAACGTTGTCTGGCATGCTGAACATAAAAGGACTCTAATTTCTTGGTAGTGGTTTGATTCTATCGCTTTTGCGTCATTTGCAGTCAGAAGTAGAATAACAGATGACAACCCATAATAATTCTGCTATGGGCATCTCAGGTTCTTTGTCACTGACTTCTGTTCAATGTGGCATACTCTGCCAACTGCTAATGGTAATTCAGAGTTCGCAACAGGCAGTGTACCTTTTTCAGTAACAGGAAGTGATAGAGACCCCTGCAGATGACACAATTAATGTTTTTTTATGTGCACTAGTCGAGTCCACACGCAGAACCTCCAAGCACATGAAACAGCGACCAAACATCGAATCTTAGTTTTTTGGCTTTGTAGGTCACCGCTTTGTGATGCTGAACGGCACTATGATATTCCTACAGCCATTGTGGTAAGGAATTCTGCATTAGGCCTATAGAAAGGGGAAGAAAGAAATGGTCCATTCTTACTCTGAAGAGTTCATTGCTACATAGTTTAAAATCGAAATATTAGTTCGTTGTTTTTTAACTAATTTGTGCGCTTGGCTTTATCACATTCACAACTTAGAAAGAGTTAGCAAACATTTATGGTCATGTTGAAAAGAAGTTAAAATTAACTGTAAAATAGCCGGGCTGTGATCCATTATTGATCAGCAGATGTACAAGCATTATTGATGAAAGTGACCTTTTTTAATTTGTCTTAAAGTATATCTACATATATAATACGCTTAGGTTGGGCAAGCAAATTCATCATTAAGCACTACAATGAAAGAGGGCGAGCGACCGACAATGTCAAACAAACGGATGTGGCCTGTAACGATCAGTAACAATCGAAATAATGGTGCTAGCTCTTTTAGCCGACTTGAAGCGTTTCAAAATTGGTTGAGTAACAATCACTGCATGCACGACCGTTGTTTGGTTTATTGCGCTTGGTATCAGAACAGAGAAACAGACAATTGAGCGTCCTCCACTGAACAAAAATTAACTTCCATAACAAAACAAATCAGAAAGGGGTTCAAAGGGAGGGGAAGCAGAGATGTGGATATTCAGACTACACAATAGGGGGGCAGGCGAAGCGGGACGGGGAAAGGCGTTACAGGGGGAGGGGGAAATCTGACCAGACAATGGCAGAATGTAATGGGGTAGGCCACAGGGGAGTCCGGAGGCAGGGGGCAGTCGATGCCATTTTTATTCCATACTGCCCACTACAGTATTTCGCTCAGGTATGCTGTAACTGGCTAGACTGGCATACGTTACGCCGGGGAACAGCTAGTTTTAAAGAAATTGTTTTAGTTTTACTGTATTCTGCTATTTCTGATATTCTGGCATCCTACCATTGTTTTATGCTAATCCTAGTAACTGACGACTTCGTTTTGTGACTTATGTTTTTTATATAAATGCGTTCGTGCCAACATGCAACATCATTGGAAACAGCTAGTTCAACAGAAAATAGAACCCAGTACGTCCATGAAAAACTATTTCTTGGATAAGCCCTGCATTTACCACCACTGAGAACTGTCATTCACTCCCCAATGGTATCTTACCATTGTTACTGGTTAATTTCATGAAAGCAGTTTCATATAGTGCAGTGTTTAAATCTATTAAATACATTAACTCCAATCAACCTATGTACTCGCTTTCCTCTTAACGCTAGCAGAATTAAATAATCGACTGCAGTAGCTCGCACTGCATTAGTGCAAAATTATTAGTGCATATTAGTGCAAAATCATCGATCATTTTGAAGTCTACCGGTAGTTACAACTTCATTTATTGTTAATACCAATATAACAACGTCTGAAATTCGCAGTTTTCATTGCAGACAGAAAAATAGAATCAGTTGATAGATCGGACAAGAGTCGCGGAAAGTTGACAGATGGCACATGCGTTAACGTATTATTGATGACGAGTGGATTGATAACCTTTTACAAATGGTTACTTTTCTCACTTACGGCTTTATTTGGCGGTAGATTAATTTGAGTGTACTGTTTATTATACAATTTTTTTCATATAATGTTCCTGTATTGAAGGAGGCAGATTGAGATGCTAAAGGCAGGTGATTTATGACTTACGCTGTATTGCTTACGAAGTCTTGCTAGCGTAATTACTTTGGTTGCCATGATAACTGAGTGATAGCAGAGTGTGGCCAAGGAAAATGGTTTATCAGTGACTTTTTTTTTAAATTTTGACGAGCCTTATGTCAGCCGAAGCAATTAATGCTTGTATGGCTGAACCGGCTCAATTTTGAACATTACCAGATTTTTTTCAGAGAAGAAGAAATCTGGTAAAGAGAGGTGCCAGCCCGGGGATTTGACCCGGGAAACCTCCGATCATCGTCGGGGCCGAAAGATTGTCCAGAATAGCCAGAATACATCCCATAGCCGCTGAAGGAGCATGGTAGCCTCTCACGCTACCCTGGCCGGCAGTCCTGGCGGGGACTTTGCCAAGGTCCTCTTTCCAGGGGTTCGACCAGATCCGCAACCCTCCAGCAACCAGGCTGAGCTCTCTCACAGCTCAGCCACGATGACCATTAGTTAGAGTGTTTAATAATAATTTTGATAGTTATGAACGATATCTGCGGTTATGTCACAGCAGAAGGAAACAGGCGAGGGTTTAGGCAGTTCTGACAAGGTAATTGACATAGATGTCAGTAGGGAAAAAGGATATTTTCAGCGTGAGACAGAATTGGGCACCCCAAGTCAACCAAAACTCCAGGGAATCCCCACCCTAGAGACCTTACCCTACGGGCCGGACCCTTAGAACCTCACCTCACGGAACGACTCCCCAGAATCTAACTCACCGGCTGCTCCCCCTGCCCTCTATTTTCATCGATACGTACAAATTCTACCAAATTTTATGTAAAAATCTACGTAAAATTGGAATCCACCTTACAACTCCACCCCATGGAACGACCACTTAGAACCTCACCTGGCGCCTTCCACAGAATTCCCCCTACTGAGACGTGTAAATTCTACCAAGGTCTGTATACATTCTCCATAAAGTTGGTGACCGATAAAATGCTACAATCTCGACACCAGATACCATAGTCAATATTAGAAGGCAGCCAACATCAAGAGAAAGAAAATAGGCGCCAGTTATTCAAATGTCATAGCAATATCCCAACTCTAGATATGATACGTAATTTGGTGAGAAAGCTCTACGTAAATATTTTTAATCCACGAAAGTTCATACTTAGGCACTAAAGCCTGGTGAGAAATCGGTTGATTGTGATTTCTAGGGGTTTTTTTAATTGTAAAAATTTACTAATTTTACAAATTTTTTACATTTAAAAAAATTTATTTTACGTATATTTTACATTTATTAAATTAAATATTTTGGATAGCATTGTATGATTGAATAGCACTTATATAACTTATTGGGAATTACTGAATGCAGCACACATCGAAAAAATGTCTTATAAATCAGAAAAAAAATCCATCAAATCTAGAAACACTTCGCCCATCAAGTTCAGATTATTGGATTATTGCCATCTGATTTTTGTTGTTCAATATCAGTGTTTGGGCGAAAGCTAGTAAATGCTTCTTTTACCCGAGACATTAAACCCCGTTTTCTGGTATTGAATACTAAATAATAATGCGACAGAAAGCGTTGGAAATTGTATAGATAAACGGCGTTTACCAAGTAGACAACAGAAAGTCTTGTTTCACAGCTGTGCATAAAGGATTTCATTACGAAAAAGGTACCTCAACATCGTTGAGTTCATGCTAGCTACTACTACTACTACTTATCACTAGCTAATTTCACTCAGATAAAATAATTTACGCGACAGATATGCTTGAAATTTGACATTCAGTTTACGTTTGACTCCAATAGGTGCCTTTTATGGTTTGACATTTGAGGATGTTCTAAATCCAAAGATTGTAATAATTTGTAATGCTATTTTCGTGAACATTGGGCACACGCTACCTGTTATCAAAAAAATTGTCCTCTATAGCCGAGTAACAATGCAGACTCGGGTAACTTATTGTTTCCATTTCACAATTAAATCGAAGTGATACATTCTAATTGTAACTTATCTAAAATAAATAAAGTAAACTGTTTATGGGGAAGGAATTCCGTGCAGGGTTACTGCTCCATGAATTAAAAAAAAAACAGAAAAATAACCTACATAAACCTAAACTAAAGAAAACAAACCTAATCGTGCTCAGTACTTTTATAAAATGAATACAACGGCCACTTTATTGGAAATATAATTAATCAGCGACCAGTAATTATAGCAAAGTTACGATTTTCTTCAGGCTGTTCAAGAAACGATTTGCAATTTTATTTTCATAAGGAGCTCACATTCAATACCTACACTAACGCTAAACCATAAAACGACCAAAAGGGGTGATATCATACAAAAACCTCATAAGGGTAAAGGGACCATCAAATTTTTGCCTTAGAAAGTCGTGATATCAGAGCCAAAATGTCTGCCGCCAGGTTTTCCGTCCCAACCCTGATCAGTGATCACTCAATATTAATTGACGCCTCGGTGTTGTCAGTTAAGCTTGAATGTTAACGGTTCGGACCACAAGCTTGGTGGCAGCAAAATAGCAAAAACTTTTCTATGGCAAAAACTTGATGGGTCCCTTTACCCTTATGGGGATTTTGTATGATTAATAATAAACACAAAAAACGGTAAAACCTAGTCCCAATGTTTATAAATAAAAGGTGAAACCAAAATAAAGAAGCCGGCTAGAAAAGTGTATGGTTGTAAAAACATTGTTGATTCTGCATTTGGAATTATGAGTATCGTAGTAAAATTAGACCGAATTGTTAAGCTGCAGCTGTTGCTGCTGTTAATAGTAATAATTTCAACAAACTCACATCGGATGAGGCACTATTTGCTTATTGGGTATGTGCTGTCAGTTCAGTGAGTAAGAGCTGCAGCTTTTATAAATGTCTACTACACAAAAACGCTACGGAATAATGGTGAAATAAAAACGGCGTCTATATTTAGAAGATTGTCACGAAGATGACGTCATTATTCAACGTAAAAGAACTAAAAATTGAAACTGACTTTAAGCAAACACCCAACTGATTAAGCAGCCATTTTGGAGGAATGGAAGTAAGGAATGATGGGTTGGTCGAAAAATGGTTGGGCTGGAGAGACGGAAGCAGGAAATGGAAAATGGAAGGGGGTAATTTCACGTTCAAAAATGTTTTTGTGTATTTTTTGAAAGTTTCACATTTTTATCATACAAAAATCTTCCCACATGTGTGCAGTACGCTGTGGTATCCATGTTTTATATTCACTTTCTAGCAATTCACTATACTATCCGCCAGGAAAGAAGAATTTCCTTATATGGTCATTTTATGACTACTAATCTTTCATGGAAAAAAGTGCGCCTTGCCTCTATACTCTATAACTGCGTCGTCGTGGCAACGCTATTAGACCAACAACAATGGCGTCGCTTTCCGATCAAGTTCGTGTCAACAAGAAAGAGTAAACTCTCCACAGTCAAGCTAGGGGTGTTATTTGGAACGTTTTTCAGTATTTCACGAGTCAAGGAGAATCTATTTCTATTTGTATTACTAAGAATTACTTGAATGTCAAATTTCAAGCTTTTTGCTCGATGTGCATGATTAGCCCAAATTATGGCCCTAGCAGCTTTAGTATATGAGCACACGTTGGCTGCTTGGCTTAGCCATGGCGGATATCTGCAAGGTAAACGACGCAGCCGGCATGCACAATGCATACCCCTGTTTTGAAACGCGTTGGACTTCTTTCTTGGCGGAGACTATAGATATGGGATGGTCACGTTTTGGTGACCCATGACCCAGTGACCCACTGAATTCCATAACACAAGACCCAGTAACCCACTGCCCTAAAATGACCCAGAATAACTATCTGAGCCGGACTGACCCACTGACCCAAACTGAACCAATGACCCAGACTTACCCAAAGACCCATATTAACCCACTCACCCGGTTTGACCAACTGAACGGAAGTGAACTGATACATAATTTGCTGAGCCCTAATGACACAGCCTAGTCAGTCTCGATCAGGGGTTTGACCACGGCCTTTGGGTTCAAAGGTCGTGGGATCGATTCCCCGTTCAGGCAGTCTGACATATAATTCCAAAAGGCAACGTACATAGTTGCATCTGTATTTATTTAACTCTTCTTGAGCCTTTGCCTTTCCGTCTTTCCGTCTTTTACAGAAAAAAATTAAAGGTTTCCTAGTGTGTAGAGAAAAATTCATACAGACAAAATACAATGGTAAATATAATGTTTAGGTATTTCTGCCAACATATTACTAAAAAAATTTATTAAAATATTTTCCTTAAAATATTACTAAAAATGCTTATATTATCAGCTAAAGGAAATAATTTAAAGCATTTTGTATACCAAAATGGCAAAACTTAAAGATTTAAAATGTACTTTGCAGCACATAGAAGAATAGAAACAATATTTTCGTAATGTAGCCTATAAACTACAATGTTATGAACAATCTGCATGGAAGCTAAAACGTCTAGTAAAACTTTGGTGTTATTTCTCAATACATTGTATACTAAATTATAGTTTAGCAAAATAAGGTGTTGCAGTGTTGATCGACAGGCCATCCCGGCTTGCTGGGTCATTCTGAGTCATGGGATCATCCCATGTCAGTGGGTCTGGTGGTCAAAAAATAGGTCGAACATATCGACCCAATGAGGGGGGGGGGGGAATGAGGCCTAATGGTGCGTCGACAGCTTGGTCATTAGCGCCAACCTCAGTCACAGTGCAGTGGTCCGGGTCGACCCAATGATCCGCGAAAAATAGTGACACAAATGGTCAAAAACAATCAGGTGACCTATGACCAATTCCATTTCAATATTCCATTTCTCTTTACACGGTTGGGAGTTATGGAAGCTGTGGGTCTTCCTTCCCAGCTACAGGTCAGTTGATTCAAAATCGTGAGAATCATATTTCACCACACAAGTGCTAGTAAGCACTAAGTACTAACCTTTGCTGGACAGCTGTAGTCGGAAGGGGTGGGGTTAAATATAAACTCATTCCTTTTTTCAAGCTTGTTTCAGTGTTGTCGATTCCTGATTTACGTTTACTTAGACCTACAGATACAATAAAGTGCACAACATAAATATTTCACTCGACGTTGCGAGTCACCTCAGACTCAATATCAAGTGTACATAATAAGCATATTTACTATGGAGTAAAAGTCATTAAAGGCGTAATTTCAGAAACCCATGTTCACTAGAACAGAACAGGATAGGGCAAACGAGATATCAAACAGAACCGATGTAGCAAAGTAAACTAAACAATTTAAAAATCAAAAAAATTGAAACAAATTTACAACTGGACCTCGATCAGCGCTGCTTGCAGGCACCGAACGAAGCTTGACTGCGTGGATGCTTCTGCCTTTTTTTACGTCCCTGCCCCTGGTGACGAAATTTGCAAATACTGAAATTTTTTAGGAGTTTGATATATTCTGAAAGTTAGTTGGTGTTTGGAAGAATATGGTTGTGCGCTGGTGGAGCATTTACGGAAATGCAAATGATTTCTAAGTTGAGTCTATAGTTCTATAGTGAAGAATTTAAAAAAGAATGTTTGTGCCCGAGAGATTTGGTTCCTATCCCGTGTGCTTAAATTGCTCTACTAACTAATTAGTGTTGTCCTTCAGCTTAAAGTTTGATTAATGGGATCGGAGGCGCTATAGAAGTTTTTGGTTACTTTGTCGGACTTATGTAGGTGTACGTGGTTGATTGGCACATGGAAGTTGGTAAATGGTGGTTTGTTTGGCATTAGTGGGAAGTTTGAATTCGTTTTAAATGGGTTTCTGTAGCACTTGTTTGAGGTTGGGTTGGCTTTTGATTACTAGCCTAATACCGTGCATGTAATGGAAATTGCACAGTGGTTCCGTAACCCTGTAGATGTATTGTGCCATGACATACTGTGAAAGGATCTGTGAGGGGCGAAGGGCCCCCGAGGGTATATGGAGGTTTGTTCGGTGAAGCCATCGAAGAGTGGCATAATCGAATAACTACAGAATATGGTTAGCCACTCTTAACAAATTTATGAATAATGTATTGAAATTTGGAAAGGGTGGTGTTATGGCTGAGTGTTGTGAGATTGACGCGTTGTATATAGTTTTTTAGGCTGCCAAGTTTGTAAGCAGGATCAGTGTAGGAATAGAATGGAATGACTCGTGTCGGTTTGAGAAGGTTTGTGATAGTAGAGAAATTCAACTCGCCACTGCGTGTTTGAATAAAGCCGTGTGTCTAAAAATGCAATTTCGTTTCTATCGGGTGCTTCCAACGTGAAATCGTAAAAGAAAGTAGGTGATGAAATGCATCAGAAAGGTGGGGATGATGACACGAAGAGGAGGGTGGCAAAGGGTAATGCTATCATCAACAAATCTTTTGTAGTAAAAGAGTGAAGAAAATTGCTGAATTAACTTATTTTCCACGACATTTATGAGAATGTCACGTAGGTACGTTGCTATTGGGCTGCCTGCCCACGAGGACGACATTATGGGACTGATCTAGGTCCCTTCTTGGCAATTTGTAAATTTTTTACACTTTTTAAAATTTTAATTTTTTTTACTGTACTCGGCCATTTCGGTTCTGTCCAATCTGTCGTTTGGCCTATCCTGTTCTGTTCTAGTGAACATGGGTTACTGAAGTTACTCCTTTTTAATGACTTTTACTCTTTAGTAAATATGTTTATTATGTACTCTTGATAATGAGTCTGAGTTGACTCGAAACGTCGAGTGAAATATTTATGCTGTGCACTTTATTGGCTTTTATTTCTTATTTATTTTATAAGTACTTTTTAATTCAATTAGACTAATAGAATTTAAGTAAAATTTTGTTCATATTCGGAGGTCGAGGGTTCAATTTCCCCCATGAATACGACATTTAAGTCCAAGAGGCAAAGGCTATGTATCTGTATTTATCAGTAAATGAACCCATTTGGTGCACCATCACTTCATTACTCATATTTCTTACGTAAAAACCTGCACAGCGTCATGTAATTTTCATACTTATACTCTGTGAAAGTAGTCACGCTCAAGGAGAAATTACCAGATTTCCAAGTTTGATGGCAACTTATGGCTCATTTGGATAACTAAAAAATTACGAAAAGTGGCTTGCAAATTTCGAAGTGTCTGTTTGACGTTTCTGTTTACAACTTGTGTATTAATACTAATGTTATTTAGATTTGAACCATGTCCTACTAAATTAGCTGTTTCATATTTCTGATATATATTTTTTGCGAAGGCGGATCAAGCTTTTCATTCTTTTGTAAAGAACTGTGCGTAAAAAATTATGTTAAAGATATTCAATGATGAAATAAATATTAATGCATCTCCACCTTTAAAACAATAAAACAATAAAACAATATTGTAGATTATCTAGACACACGTTAGTGTGTCACTGCCAAGTTACAGTAGATCGTCCGATTGTACACATCCGATTGTTAAAAAAAAAGGATTGTTGATGTTGATGCAAAAAGGCGGTCGCGCTAGCAGACTGTGTCTTTTAACTGAAACCAACTTATACCTTATTTCAGCATACTGTGACTAGTTATTAGTAACTAGTGACTGACTAGTAACTAGTAACTAGTCCGCAGGCTCCCATGTTAATTCTCATAGGGTATAACGACAGGTCTACAGCTCATTAGGAAAAGTTGCCAGATCTAAATTTCGGCAGACAGTCAAGGCGTCATATGCCTTTTTCTAAAATGGGGGGGGGTTGCAACTAGAAGCACATTGGCTCGTAAGTCCAAAATTATTGTTGTAACCATTGTTTGTATTGTCATCCAACACTAGATTATAACATGCTTAAGTGTTAAAAGCTTATCATTTCAGTACCTAACTGTCAGAATTCATTATTGTTGCAAGAGGTTCACTACGAGATGGAGTATCTTTTATTGCAAAGGCTTGGTCGGTTTTTTGTTAAGGTCCACGAATCCAAACTAAATTATCTGCTCCACGACGATAAAAGGGACAATTATGTACGCGTGAACAACTAAGTGATTGAATGAATAACGTTACCCGAGGTAGGGCCAAGTGAGGAGTGATGCGCTGACTGAGTGAACGAAGCGAACGGAAATCAGCCTCAAACCATGTCAATTCGCTGACGTAATGGCTGATTGGGTCACGGCAAATGTGAAAATTATGAATGAGCAAAATATAGACATAAAATTCCTCCAGACAGAAAAGGTAGAGGCGACGATTAAACCGTCTGATCCTTCGTTCGTTCACAGTCCTATGAAAACTGTGATATCCACCCAAAACCAAAACTGGTATAAGAGAAGCCGCCAAGTTTCAAAAAAGGGTCGGCCTTTCAGAGTAGTGATATCATTCAACCAGGGAAAGGCCGCCAAGGTTAATCCTGTTAACCAAGTTAATCGCACCTAATAATACTTTGAGTGTTAAAAGAAAACTTGAAGATTGCTAACGCCAGTAGCAATGTTATAGTTTTCATTTAACTTTCGAACTATTAGTAGGTGCGATTAACTTGGCTAACAGGATTAACCTTGGTGGCTTTTCGCTGGTTGAATGATATCACTACTTTGAAAGGCCGACCCTTTTTTGAAACTTGGCGGCTTCTCTTATACTAATTTTGTTTTGGGTGGATACAAATAACACTGTCAAAAATATTTAATTCATCAAACTATCAAAAAGCCAAACACCAAAAGAGCTTCACTCCTATACCACATATCAGGTTTTCCCTTAATAGCTCGTGTAAAAGGAAAAGCTTAGTATTGCTTGACTTAAAGATAGTGCAGTTGAAATTATACTGACACTACTTGCTGACATATTGTAGTGTTTCTTTCTTTGCTGTGAAAAGTACACCAATACAAAAAAAAATATACTGTAGTAAAGTGGTTAAGATTTTCAAAGGGTTAGTAACGGGAATTAATAACTTACACAGGCTTGCAAAAAATGACCTAAAAAATGACGTTAAGAGGAACAAGGGATACTTATATGGGTATTATGGATATGATAAATGCAATCCAGCAACAATCGCCCTTTTTTGTGATAAACTTCAACATTTTAATGGCTAAAATCTTCCATTAGTAACTAGAAAAATAAATCAAAACCTAGAGGCATCATCTAAGGTGGAATTTACGAAGTGCATCTGGGCTTGGTTCTTCTTTCTTGAGCAGTCTGTTTTCAAGCAAAGCAGCAACATTTGGGATAGCAAAGACCTAAATGAAGTAGTTCTGCCCCAGTGCTTGTCTGAACACTGCATGAGGCAGAATTATTCTTCAACTTCGAATAAGCTACTTGGTGGAGAATTATTTATAACAGATCATAGCAGTGACATCGAACGCCAAGTTAATCTTACCAAGATTACTTGTATAATGGTTAGGCAATGTACCTGTATACAACGAAATATACTTATACAGTGGCGCTGACCAGCGAGTAAAAGTAAGTTGCAGCGCTACGCTAGTTTATCAGTGAGAGGGAAAACTATCTGCCGATTCTTTGTTTCGTGTTAGGATTTAAGACATTTGTCAGCAATCGATATTAGAAAAAAAACTATATTTTCTTGTAGCTTCACTTTGTATCAGTTAGTTCTGGGTACATAAACATACGAGCTGTCTCTTAAAAATGCATAAACGCATTTGACACCCAACACTGTCAATGCATCAGTGTCACAATTAAGGGTGTT
>JAHWFP010067352.1:0-12724 GCA_023313725.1 Lithobius niger | reverse complement strand
GGGGGGTGGGGGGGGGGAGAATATCACCCTTACTGGAAGTAATTTCTTATAATTATAGTACAATAATAGTGTCGGGAAGGAACCTGTTTCAGCTACCACTTTGTTGCTTTGAACGTACTCCTCCCGTCTACAGACCACAGTAATTTCCCTCCATATTGTTCTTATGAACGTGAGAGAAATTAAAGATACGTCATGTTTCGCTTGTGCGAAATATTTTACGATTTTAATTAGCCTTATACATGTCAATTTCACATGCAATTTACTATTTTATGAACGGAATATTAATCTGCTGCATTTATTGTTTCATTTAAGATGAACAGCATGATGACAATGATGATAATGATGATGGCGACGACTAAGGCCGTCTTCGCCACCGTCGCATTCGACCCGTCGCTAAAATAAGCGGTGTGGCCGAATACGTTTTCTGGGAATGGCTCGTGCCGTTTGTACATAAATCATAAATATTTTTTTTTCATTGCTTAATTTCGTGCATTTATGATCACAGATTTCTGAAAATCTTCCAATAAAATTTTTCTATTATTATGATTAGCTTGAATTAAGTTTGCAACTGTTAAGGCCTTAAGCCAAAATAAAATTTTAATTTCTTAATTTCATATTCTTATTTCTTATTTTAAATACTTGGCCCTTACATTAAACCAATTTCTTAAATTCGTGATCATGATTTATTAATTAAAATTTTCTATTTCAGGTATTTTATTTTCAATGTTTAGTGTTCCTATTTTATGTTACTTACATGTTATTTCCATTAATTTTGATTCGTTCATGCCTTTGTTTTGCTCCATAGTATGTTACTGTTTTATGTCCAATCTTAATTTTTGATGCGTTCCAATATTTTGTCGTTGTTAAACTGTATGTATATATGTTAAATTTAATGCTTACATTTCTTCCAAATTTTTTTTTTCATTATTCTGCTGTGAATTAGATTTTGTATTGCTTGTTTTAATTTTAAGTTTGCAACATGTGTTTATATTATGTTCTGTTTTACCTTTAAATTATCAATATAAATGTTTACGGCAGTTGGACATTTTTATTTTGTTTTTAATTTTTTGTATTGTATGTTGTTGCAAATGTATATATTTTTTGTATTTTCTGTTTTAATGTTTGTACATTTTTTTTTTCGAATTTTCTAATAATAATTTTTTTTTCTTTTAAAACTACTATGTGGTTCCCGTGTACAATTTATTCTTACATTACATCTTGAAACAAATTAGACATAAGTTATTTTTTGTTTTATGCCATGAAATATGTTTTTATACTACCGATTTGCAAATACTACGAGAAATGAAAATGCGCCGCTGACTGCGCGTAGCTTCCGTACTTTATTTTCAGGAATGCTAGTTCCATTTCTCCTCACTTGGGTCCCCGCGTGCAGAGCGCGTGTGTGCTCTCCACGTAGACGCTGTGGTTTCTTTGTTCTCCGATGAATATACAACTTTTTACTCATCGTCAACGTTTGCCTCTTCCAACTGCCGACGCAGCCTAATTTCCGGTGTCCATTTACTACTACGGGTATTATAACCATGTGTGGAACCAAACATTCTTTGTTTGTTAAGTTCGTAATCAATTTTACGATATTTATTTTGTAAATGAGCGGCCGATTTTGGCTCGACGCGTTTGCGTTTCTTAGTTAGGCTTGTTTCTGAACTGCTAGCTGCATCGTCAGTTTTGGAAGGCGCAAATGTTGGTGGTTGAATCTACGATAAGTGATCCGTTGGGTCCTCCAACAACTGTGCTATGTATTTTTGTAGTTTTATTTCAGCTTCCGTTAAGGTTCCGTTAAGTTGTTCAGAAAGTTCCAGATCCGTAGGCCCATTGAAAGGAATAGGTTGGTTATTCGTTCTTAGGAACCATGGTCTTAAATTGTTTACATGTGCGTGAACAACTTTAAGTGGGTCTAAGAAATGTACAATACGAACGATAACGTCATTTACGAATTCCATTACTCTGAACGGACCCGTCCATGCTCTAATTAATTTCTGAGAAATCTGCTTAATTGGTAAGAAGTCGCGTAAAAGTACGTAATCGTCGACCAAAAAACAATAAGGGCGTGCCGTACGATCATAAAAGTTTTGCTGTCTCTTAACTGCTTTCCAATTTTGCGCTCGAGCAACTTCAAACGCTGCTTGAAGTCTACTCTCTAGACGAACTATAGTATCGTCGGTGTCGTAACAGATTCTTGGTGGTTCGAAAGCTAGTGCACTCGGCAATCTGAATTCAGACCCATGATGTAGATAATGTAAACTAATTAACGTAGTTGAATTAGGGCATGCATTCAGAGCTATCGTCACTAGTTCGAGATATTCACACCAATTATCTGGACAACTAGCTGAGATTTTATGCAAAACTGTCTCTATTCTTTTATTTGCTGCTTCTACGGATCCTCCTACCCACGATGTGTTAGGAGTGAAATTTATCTGTTTAATATTGAACAAATTTGCCAATCTTGCCACAATAGCATTATTTATCTCCGATCCGTTGTCTCCCCTTAGTTGTACTGGTGCTCCATATCTAGCAATAAGATGAGAGAACAACTTATTAGCTATAGTTTCAGCCTTCTTATCGGGAATTCCGACTGCAATTACATAACGACTGAAATCATCAATTAGGGTCATTATATAGACGTTATTATGAACGCTTCTATTCAAAGGTCCAATGCGATCCAGGCTCCAAGAGTAACCTGGTCTCTGTAGAGGTTGGTAGGCCCTTAGCTTAGCTTTGAGTGGCTTGGTAGGTCTAACATAAGCTTGACATACTTGACAAGTCTTAACGTAATGAGCGATGTCGTCAAACATCTTAGGCCAATAACAATGTAGTTCTATTAAATCTCTAGTTCTTTGAGATCCGCGATGTCCGGCAGCTGGTGTTGAATGGTAATCTCTGATACAATAATTGCGTAGAGATTTTGGTATACACATCTGTGCTAGGTTGTGCATTCGACCTTTAGAAGGGTCAGCTAGTCGAATTCTATACAGAATTCCGTCATAGTCTTTGTAAAAGATATTTCTTTTACTGGAAGCGTCTATCAGATCCTCTGAGGATTGATCTTTAAGGCGTTTTATGATGTCGCCTAGGTATGGGTCATTTCTCTGTTCTGCCGCTACGTGCTGTCGTGTCCAGTCAGGAAACTGACTGCCTAGCGCAGCGACTGGTATCTCTATACGAGAAAGAGCATCGGAAACCGCTAGAAGTCGGCCCGATTTATGACGTAATATGAATTCGTATTCTCGCAATTGAAGTAAGATTCTTTCTAATTTGGGGGGGAGGGATGAGGCGCAATAAAGATAGCAAATTGCTAAATGATCGCTGGTTAAGAAAAACATCTTACCTAACAAATAGCAACGAAATGAGTCGATTCAATGGATTATTGCTAAAATTTCCCTAGTTGTAGTTGTTTCTTTCCTTTCTGCCTCGGTGAGGGTTCGGGAAGTGTAGGCTAGAGGATAGTTTATTCCTCCATGGTACTGGGACAAACAGCCTCCGACCGCTACGCCACTTGCGTCCGTCTTTAGAAAAAAGGGTTTAGAGAAGTCGGGGTGCTTCAATGTTGCGGCTTTTACCATAGCCTGCTTTAGTTGCTGAAACGCTGTTTCTTCTTCTGTGCCCCATATGAATTTACAGTTTTTCCTTGTGAGTTTAGACAAAACCTGTGACATCTCTGCAAATGAAGATATGTGTCTCCTATAGAAATTTACCATACCAAGAAAAGAACGAACTTGTTTTGGAGTTTTAGGTGTAGGATACAGTTGCATAGTCTTTGTTTTATCACCATCAGGTTGTATCCCGTTCTCATCCAACACAAAACCTAAAACTTTGACTTTCTTTCGTGCAAATTCGCATTTTTCAATGCTGAGTTTTAGTCCGGAACGAGCGACTAGTTCTAGCGCTCGATTTACATGACTGATGTGGGTTTTAAGATCTGGACTACTCAGAAGACAGTCGTCAAGATAGACGGTACAATAGGCTCCTAACACCTCCGCAAAGATCTGCTGAGCGCAGAACTGGAAGTGAGCTGGCGCAGTCTTAAGGCCCATTGGGAGCCGGTTAAAGAAATAGGTTTTAGAGTTTGCTGAGAAACATGTTTTAGCTTTAGCTGATTCGGCTAGCTTAAGCTGGTAAAATCCGAACTTAAAGTCTAGACGTGTAAAATACTTAGGTGTGCCATGCTTTCCGTCACAGTTGGTATTGGCACGCTTACCGATTCAACAACAGAATTTAAGCCTCTTAAATCTACGACTACTCGATATCCAGTTGGCCTTCTCTTAATCATGAGACATGGAGAGAGCCATCCGGATTTACCTTCTTTGATTATACCTACTCTCTGCATTTCGTCAAGGTATTTATCTAATAATTCCCGTTGGTGAAAGGGAACTCGATACATCTTGGAACTTACTGGTTGAGAATTTCCTATATCTATAGAAACTTCGTATCCCTCATAACATCCAAGATCAAAATCGTTTTTGGAAAATGAATCCTGGTGAATTCGTAACATATCCAAGAATTCCTCAGTTTCTTCCTTATTTAAATCAGGAAGTACAAATTTATGTTTCGTTAAATTCCATTCCGCATCGAGTTCTTCTTTCGATTTGAGCTTGGGAGCATCAGCTAGTACCCTAGCTGTCTCTTCCGATGAGCTTTCACTCTGTTTAGCTTGCAAATGAGAAATCTCGATGGGCTTTGCTGTTTGAGCTACCTCACTAAGACTTGGGTTTTGGTTTGTCTCATTGGGACTTGGATTTTGAGCTACCTCATTGGGATTTGGGGTTTGAGCTGTCTCATTGGGACTTGTTGTGGGTAAGTTTGAGTTTACTGAATCTACGGAAGTTTCGTCGTCGTAATCTATAATAGCAGTTGTGTACGTGCCTAGGATCGTAACCGATTTTAATTCTACGTCATAAGCATTAAAATTAATACACATTACTGGAATAATACCTGTGGACGTTGTATTAACAAGACTATGAGCCAAACGTACAGGAAATTCGCCGTTTTCGGGTTCGAATGCTCCTGTTTGGATTTCGGGATATGGAGAATGTAAAATTCTGGTTATTCTGGACTCGCAATTTGGTGGAATTACCTCGTCTCGTAATAAAGAGACTGTGACATCTATGAGTTGTTGTTTAGGCGAACTATTCCATGTAGATTTAGGGTTATTTTCGCTTTCCTCGTCTGTAGCTACGTTAAGCGTGGCTACGTAAATATGGTTAGGCTTGTAGTTATCTCTATTTATTATTTCCTTATTTTGGTTATAAGCAACATGAGCTAACTCTGGTGATGCTGACATTTGGAAATTTAAATCACCAATGCTTAAAACATTATCCGGACAATTTAATACTAATGTATCTGATTTATTAGACAGAAAATCATATCCCAATAACACTGAAATATCACCAAAAGAACCGTCAGGTACGACAATAAATTCCTGATTTCTAGAAAATTCGCACTTTTGTATATTAGTTACTATTTTCCTATCCGTTTTAATTTGTTTATTCCCTACACCAAGTAAACTTACCGGTGTCGGCATCGTAAGCATAATACATTTTACACTAAAATTTCTAAGCATACGCTGTGCTGCTGTATTAGTGATTAGCGAGAGTGATGACCCAGTGTCCAATAAACATATCTCTGGTCTATTTCCAACATCAAAGACTAAATGTGGACGAGAATATCTAACTTTAGGTTTATTTAGAACTGTATTTACGTGAACCGTGTTCGCGTTAGTCTCCGTTTGCTCTGAGTCAAGCGATGCTTCCTTTTGATTCTCGTTTGCGCTACTAGTATCAATCTCAGACGGTAGATGGTGCTCTGTGTACCATCTATTGCCTGTTTGAGCTGAAATGCTCGTAAGCAAGTTTCCTCGCTCGCTCAGCGAATGGTGCTTTGCTGGTGAGGGATTTTGCTTGCCCATGCCTTTGCTGTCCCAAAACGTTAAACAAATAGTAGGTTCGTTGACACCTAAACTGTTGGAATTCGAATTTTCCAATCTTTCTGCGCTGTATGCGAGATGCCTATAGAATTACCTGAAAGCATCTTAACTCCGTCTTTGTAAAATGTTTTGCTCGTGTGCTTAAATTGGACTGTGCGTTCACCGCCTAATAAACCAATAACTATTGGTTTATTAGTATCTACAGGATTTAACTCTGTGTGAAAGTTAGTGGAATCCAATCCGTCCTCGAATAACGTTACGATTACCGAATCACAAGTTAGGTCGTACTTATCGTTAACTGTTTTTAAAGCTTCTGTGAATTCACTTACGAGATTTCGATTACCCTGAATCAATCTTACAACATATTTTGAAGGAACTTTACCAAACGTGGTAATGCTAATGTACGATCTGGTAAAGCAAGTTTCTGTTGATGCCATTCTGCATCGGAATACAGTTTAAGCATTAGTTTGTTCGCTACGTCATTTGAAAACAAAGGAATACACTTCGCCTTCAACATGTGAGTACTATTTACTTCATTATTTTGGTTAACAGGTGTTTGAGCTTGTACTGAGCTGACGTGTGGAGTTTGATTGTCACTGCTCTGTTCTAGCTGAGTGTTTACTTTACCTGAATCCCTGTCGATATTCAGGCTACTAGCTCGTTTTTTGAACTATTATCACACTGATTAGAGTTGTTACCCTGGTTTACATCTGTAGCGTGTTGTGGGAACTGATTTTGGTTACTTTTATTATTTTGCCTTTGCTGATTTTGATTTTGGTTTTGATTTTGTCTACCGTTGTTATTGTTACTGCCATTATTTTGGTTTTGTTGGTCACCTGAGTTGTTGTACCCGTTATTAGTTTAAAAAGCATAAGGATTATTAGTTTTCTTGTTAAACTGATATGCATCCCTGTCACCGAATCCTGAAAAATAGTTTCCGCGTTTTCCGCGGTTATTTCCACTGTATCCGTTACCTCTGCGACCTCCTCTACCTCTGAAATTATTTTTTATTTCTTGGTGAGTTGTCGGACGTGCCCCAACGTTCCTCGTTACGTTGCCTACAACGTTGCACGTTTTCGTTTTTGGTTTGGCATTCATTTTTAAAATGCCCGCGGCCTAAACAGCGATAGCACTGTTTAGTGTTGAGTAATTTAGGGTTAACGGCGCTAACCTTGGCTTCGTTTAGTTTAGGTTTAGCATTTTGCAGTTTAGTTATCCCTTTCTCTAACGAGTTCATTTTGTCAAGCATTGTGCCGAAAGCAAGGTTATTTACTTCCGTGGTTGAAATTTGTTTATCTACTGCAGTTTCGGGTGACTGAGCGGATTTAGGGTTAGTGTTGTTACCTTGATAACCTGCCAAAACTGAACGTTTGTAGATAGCTGCGTTGTACATGTTACGAAATGAAGTGTGCATTTGTGAGGTAATGTGCGCTTCGATTTCTGGTGGCATTGCGTGCAGAAAAGCTGAACGCATACCATCATCCTTAGCTATTTGTTTAAATTCCCTTTGAGCTGGGGTGTCTGAAGGTTTAATTCTCCAAAGCTGTGAAGCCATTTTCTCTAGCCTAGCTGAAAATGCTTCGATAGTTTCACCTTCGTTTAAACGAGTGGCGTGAAACAAGTATGGGGTTATAACTTCACCTCCGCAACCAAATCTATCGATTAAAGTTTCCTTAAATGATAACCAACGCTGAGATTTAGCAATGTGGGGATTCATAGCTAGAAAAATCGCTACTTCTCCCGTGCATTTGCTGCATGCAACTGAAATCAGTTCATTATCTTTTAACGTGGGGTCAATGGTACGTAGATTTTCTACCATTAGTGAAAATGTAAAAATATCAAGTGAATCGTCCCCTGAGAAAGGCAAAATTGCTTTCTTAGATGCTCGTAATTCTTGCCAAAGCCTAGATTTGTCCTGTGGATCCCTATTTTGAATGACTTGAAATGACTCTGCAATAGTTTTTAACACTTCGAGTTGATTTTCACTTGCTAGCCTAACGTTGTCATTATTTGCTTGCAAACATGTAGCCAAAGTATGGTCTAAAATTCTTTGAACCAAATGTTCGTCTACGCTATTTAACTGCTGTCCGTTACTGTGATTAGGTGTAACATTTAATGGTGTATGATTATCCGGTGGAATTCGGGAATTCACTACTACATTTGGGGTGAGTGGAACCTGACACTGATTTTGTGAATGAGCTTTTAACGGTACTTGAACGTTAACTGGTATTTGAGCATTATTTTGCATTCGGGGATGTGATGGCACATGAGGGTTTAGCGGTGTTGTTAAACTTAATGGAATGCCTGAATTTAACTGCACGTTTGAGTTTGATGGCACATTTGGGTTTAACTGAACCTGAGAACTCAATGGTATTTGGGAGTTATTTGAGGTTACCTGAGAATTATTTGGCACCTGAGAATCCCGTGATACACGGTTGTCGTGTGGGGATCTAGAACGCATTTTACCTCTAGAGTTACCTCTATTTCGATTCGACCTGTTAGTTGAACGAGACTGAACTCGTCTAAGCGGTGGTAAATTTAATGCATCATTTACATCATCTATAGTATCAATAGTATAGTCTGATTCTGAATCAGATACATCTGGAGTGGTATTAGTATTATCCTGATTTGGGGTGCTGACTGAACCGTCAGTGAATTCTACAAAATCACGGCGATTTGCGGGTTTTCTAATTGGTCTACCCCTTGAAGAAACCTGACCAGTACCTTTAGCACGATTTTGTCTAGTTTTAGGCATGTTTTAATAGTAGATTTTAACCCAATATTTAGTTATAATTCTTATTTTAACTCAATATTCCAAATTAGTACACACAAAAAAAAATCACTGCAATTTGTAAGTTAAAATACAGAAAAATTGCTTTAAATGTGAAAATAATAAGCTTATATAGCAGCTAACATACTGATAAGGGCACTAATTTGGTGTGGATCATGAAACACTACTACAATACTTTTTTTTTCTACGATGGAAAATAAACTAGGTTAAATAATACTTGATTTAGGGGATTTATAGGCCTAAATCGGTCAAAATCACCAAAATGTCCAATTTTCTGGTTTAAAAAAAGATTTTAAGGATCCTTTAAATATAGCTAGCCTTTAAACACACATAATATGCAACACTGAAAATACTTCGCAATAGCCAATATGCCAATCTGGTATTTATCACAAAATAAACACTAAAATTCAACAAAGTCAACAATGTTGTTTTCCAACAAAGCTTGCCAACGCTATGCCTCGTGAGTGTAGGCTACTAAAATTTTCCTGTAATTGTAATACAAAACTGTTCGTTAACAACTAGCAATCCTTAAATTTCAAACAACGATCCTTGGTGTTCCTTGAAAATTTATTTTTTTCGATTAAATTCCAAGTTTAAACACTATAAAATGCAACTTATTTGAAATAATAGCCCATTTAAATTGGTTTGAACGCAACCGAAATGCTTTGGAAAAAATTTCTACTGTTTTTATCTCCGGAAAATTTTAGGTAATAGAATCGCACTTATGAACACCATTGTAATGATCTATTTTAGTGAACAAATGCCACAAAATAAACCATTGTTGTCAGGATGAATCGGTTGTATTTAACCTAAATAATACACATGAATATGGCACTTGAAATGGGAGGCGCAATGATAAGCAACAATTCAATAATATTTTGGGCCTTTAATCGACTCTCCGTTGTACAAAATATGGACCACACTGGTCAATAATCAAATTAAAAGGATTGTATTTCGAGATCGGTTTGATTACATTAAATCAACAATAGTTGGCGATTGGCATTCTTACTACGGTTGCATTGGAATAAATCCTAATAAAGGATAATTAATAATGATTGGTTTTAAACGATTAAGCACTCGGCTTACTATAAATCAAGTACAACAATCGTTGTAAATGATACGGAATGATACTTATCTCCCGTGAGCTCCACCGTAGCTGGCGTTCGGGCGCCCGGCTTCCCGTCTCCCGGTGTCGTACGTCGGGCGCGCGGCACGGCTTTTAGACGTCCGTGAATAGCAGGGCTCAGAGAATGGTGGCAACGTGTAAACCTTTAAAAGTTGAATGATGATGCCGCATTCCTGAAGTCCGCTTAAATACTAGTGCGTTATCGCTTAGCAATTTATTTGATTGATTAGTGTTCTGAATAGAAATTGCGGGTCTTGACAGTTCAGGTCCTAAAAGTAAATTAGGTACCGTTGCGCTTGTCATTCATTGTATTGTCGCGTTTGAGGCGCATCAGCTGATTCTCGGTATTGTGCGCTTGAGTAGCTTGCCGCTTTTATGAACTGTCACCTGCAGACCTTCGTGCAATAAATTAACTGTTGTAATTTAGGATTGTGTTCGATCAAGGATGACGTTCCAACTAATTGGAATTCCTTCCGAGAACTCTATGCTTCGCTGATCGCGTCGTAAATAATGTCGTAGTTAGAAATGCCATCTCATCAACTTAACAATAGCAATAATTACGGCGGTTCAATTTACAAAGGAATGTATACAGTTCCGGTCTTCTTTGAAACGGGCCTCTTCTATATCTTAGTCGCTGGAGCCATTTTAGGTCTGGCATGAATAATGTTTGATTCATGTATTTAATAAATGTATGATATTTATGGAATTATGCATATAATTAATTAACTGTATTGTTTCTGTAATAAAGACTAATTAGGCTTAATTTATCCCTTAACACTTCCATCAAATTGTGAGAGTAGAATAGCGGGAAATTTACATTTTCCGTAACCAGAAATACAGACAGGAGTATTCCAACCTGAAAACGGCGAATTTCCTGTACATCTTGCTCACAGTCTTAACACAACTCCCACAGGTATTATTCCAGTTATGTGTATAAATCTTAACGGATTTGACGTAGAACTAAAAGCGGGTACTATCGTAGTTACGTACACAACTGCTATTATCGAGTACAAGGATGACGCTACCTTAGTTTCGTCAAATTCAAATTTGCCCACCTCAAGTCCCATTGAGAAATCCCTAACCGCAAGTCCCATCGAGGTATCTCAAAACTCAAGTCCCATCGAAACTTCTCAAAACCAATCCAAACCGAATGAAAGCTCATCGGAGGTGCCAGTTAGTAGCCTAACTGACGCTCCCAAGCCAAAATCCAAGGCAGAGCTCGATGCGGAATGGGAAATTTTAAAACATAGATTCACGTTTCCAGATTTAAACAGGGAGGAAACGGGAGAATTTCTAGATATGCTTAAAATTCATAAAGATTCATTTTCTAAAAACGATTTTGACTTAGGATGTTATGAGGGATACGAAGTTCTTATAGATACTGGCGAGTCACAACCAGTAAGTTCTAAAATGTACCGAGTTCCATTTCACCAACGTGAATTATTGGATAAGTATGTTGACGAAATGCAGAGAGTAGGAATAATTAAAGAAGGAAAATCAGGATGGTTGTCTCCTTGTCTAATGATAAAGAGAAGGCCAACTGATTATTGCGTATCGTAGATTTACGCGGCTTGAATTCTGTCGTTGAAAGTGTAAGCGTTCCAATACCCACTGTGACAGAAAGCATGGCTCACCTTAGCGGAGCTAAATATTTTACACGCTTAGACTTTAAGTTTGGATTTTATCAACTGAATTAGCTGAATCTGCTAAACCTAAGACGTGCTTCTCTGCTAACTCTAAAACCTATTTTTTTAAACTGGCTCCCAATGGATCTTAAAACACACATCAGTCACGCGAATCGAGCACTAGAACTAGTCGCTCGTACAGGACTAATACTCAGTGTTGAAAAGCGCAAATTTGCACGTAAAAAGGTTAAATTCCTAGGCTTTGTGCTAAACGAAAACGGGATACAACCTGATAGCGATAAAACAAAGGCTATGCAACATTATCCTACGCCTAAGACACCTAAACAAGTCCGTTCATTTTTAGGTATGGAAAATTTCTATGGGCGACACATTCCTTCATTCGCCGAAATGTCACAGATTTTGTCTAAACTAACACGGGAAAACCTGTAAATTTCTGTGGGGCGAAAATGAAGAAAGAGCATTTCAGGAACTTAAGCGAGCTATGATACAAGCTGCAACACTTAAGCACCCAGATTTTTCTAAAGCTAAAGTTAAATGACTGATCTTTAAGTCTATAAAGGAGAAATAAATTAGCTAAATTCCAATTTTCTTTGGTGTAATCAGTCATCAGAAGATCTGATCGACGCTTCTAACAAGTGAAATATCTTTTATAACGACTATGACGGAATTCTATACAGAATTCGACTAGCAGACCCAAATAGAGGCCGTATGTACAATCTAGCACAGATGTGCATACCAAAATCTCTACGGAACTATTGTATCCAGTATTACCATTCCACACCTGGCGCCGGACATCGCGGAGCCACTAAAACTAGAGAAATAATAGAGCTATATTGCTATTGGCTTAAAATGATGGACGATATCGCTCATTACGTTAAAACTTGTCAAGTATGTCAAGCTTACGTTAGACCTAACAAGCCACTAAAGGCTAGACTAACAGCCTATCAACCCCTACAGTAACCAGGTCATTCATGGAGCTTGGATCTCATTGGACCCTTGAATAGAAGCGTTCACAGGAACGTCTACATAATGACGGAATTCCCGATAAGAAGTAGAAACGATAGCCAATAAGTTGTTTTCTCACCTCATAGCTAGATTTGGAGCACCCGTGCAACTGCGCGGTAACAACGGAAGTAAAATTAACAACGCTATTGTGGCAAGATTGTCAATCACATTTTTTCAATATTAAACAGATAAATTCCACTCCTAACACATCGTGG
>JAHWFP010067351.1:0-12345 GCA_023313725.1 Lithobius niger | reverse complement strand
AGTCCACGTGATCCAATGTCTGTGCAAGACAATACATTTACTTCGCCAATCATGAATCTTCTGAATAATCCTTTTCGGTACTGAAAAAGTTACTTACATTAAAAATAAAAAAAAAAAGCATGAAGCTTACAGCTACGTTCAGAATGACACATTTCATTTAGTCGTACAGATATAATTCTCCCCTACTAAAAAAAAAATTATCCGTGTAGCAGATCCAAGAAGAAATTTCAGGTGGAAAGGGGGCAGTCATAAATCAACTATACACAGTACCAAACTTTTAAAGGTGGCGGCCAGAGAGGGACCTCTGGTTTCCAAAGTCTGAAGGGTGACCAATTTTAAGCTACGTAAGAATTTCCTGGCTCTTGCAATTACCTGGCTTTCCATTAATTTTTCTTTAACTTGTAAATATATTATAATTTTTTTTAGTTCACCAATAACTGTTCATTTGTAGTCTTCGACTGGCTTTTCTAATAAAAACGATTCAGCAGCACTCTGCACAAAGCTCATGCGTGGACTTGTCCACATGGTTTTTTATCAGACATTTTTAACACACAAATGTAAGTAATAAAAAAAAAATAAGGGATTAACAGCAGTACCGGTAATGCTATAATTTTGTTACTAAACGGAACTGAAATATTAAACAATAGGGAAGTTATGATTTAAAAATAGTAACTTAATCTCGTTGAACCGATACTGTTGAGTTAATTATCATTAGAAAAAATGTTTTTGGGGGGTGATCATCACTACCTCCTCCTCTGGATTCACACCTGTTTAACTTATGCATCAACAAGATTAATTGCTATGTTGTTAGTTGGAAGCAGCCGACAGTTTTGTGATCGTAAACGGTGAAAGCTAGCTACCTATCCTCCTTCAATCGACCACAGGCCGATTCCAGAAAAAGAAAATCCAGAATATAAACTCCATCAGTTGTTCCAATCTTGCTGAATGAGTTACCCTACTTAGTAACTCACGTCATGAAAGCTTTAATGGTACGTCATATTGCAGAATTACAAAACACAGAAAAATAGAAGTTTTTTTCCTAAATTCATAATAAGGATAGTGCGTAGTAATCTGTGTCGGTGCCGAGTTTCAGTACCTGAGCCGGTCTCTGTTCTCTTTTCATTAACAGAACTGATACCATTAATACTGTTTTATAACCTTGGCAGCTAGTCTATTACCCCATTTTCATTCATGGCAGCATAGACACTATATACAACTTCAGTACCATATCAATACGCTATTTCAAAGGTACTTGACTGCATAACAAAGTTTTATTTTTTTACGTTTACACTTGCGCAATTTATTATTTGGTATTCATTGAACTCACTCCAAAACACATTGAAGTTCCAATGACGAAGTGACGAAGACGGCCTTCTACGGATAGGGAAAAAAGCCGTGAGTCATTGGTCGTTAGGTGGCTTTTGTCTGCCGCCTGGGGTCGAGTAATGGCTGCAGTGGTCAGGGGTCAAGCTGCGGTTATTAGGTTTGCCCTTTCCACGGTTTGAAGCTTTGCCACGAAATGGCTGGTTGCTGTTGGGGTGACTAATTTGAGCTTGTTACGTCGTGGCGATTGTTGTACTTATTGTTGTTTTGCTGAAGTGGCCAGTGTTCTATGTTGGCTTGACTTTAAGGTTTACAATTTTGAACTTTGTGGAACGGCCTGGACTGCTGCCTAGGCTTAGTTTCTTTTGGTTTTCGTGAGACGCCTAAGTGCAATGTGGGCTTTGAGATGAGCCCCGAAAGAGGGTGTACGATTCATGCAGTGGTTAGTTTTATATCTTGGCGTTAAGATTCGATGCGAAGTTTAAGGCAACGATACGGAGAAGAACTGAGGAGTTGAACAGGGCCTTGGTGAGCCAGTTGAAGGTTGCGAAAGAGGCTTTCTTGAAAAGTTGATCGACGAAAAAATAGAGACGCTTAGCTTCACGACAGCTGGATTCGGACGAAAGCTTCTCACACAAGGAATCGATGGAAGTGTCGAGTACATCGGCTTGAGAGGCGGCAAGAAAGCCGAGCTGTAGGATCTTGTAATTGTCTCGTAGAACAGGCTATGGAACTTAGACTTTCCTTGAAGAGCGTTTCCACAATCCATCTTTCTTTCGGCAGTTAAGAATTCTTATTCTGGGTAGGATTCGAAGTGTTTGGGGTTGACTAGTGCTGTGTCGGTTTCATTTTTTTACGAATCGGTTCGGTTTCGTTTTTTTTTTTTTTTTTTTACGAAGGAAGCCTCGGTATCGGTTTTTCCCCACCTTAATTTTTTTTAAATCTGAAAAACAAAAACTGGTCTACTGGATAATATTGGTGAAAATTAAATAGCAATAATTTTTTGGGGGGATGGGGGAAATGCTGCTATTTTCATCACCATTATCCAGTAGACCAGTATTCGTTTTTTAACATTAAAAAAATTAAGCTACAACAATATTACCACAGTCTTTCTCTTCGGGAACATTATTTATTGAATATGGGGGAACAGGTTACTATGCACCAGAGCAATTTTTTCTGCGTGCTCGGGGAACGTTCAGAAATTAACCATTGTTGAAGAATCCACTGTTGTTCAAGTGATAAAAGTGTTGAATATGTTTTACGTCACAAAAATGTCCCCACAAGCGGCACTATGTTGATGTTTTCGTACGTGTGTCAGTTCTGATCGATTATTTTGTCTAGTAACGCTAACCTCAAAGACGAGCGTGATTAAGCTTGCATAAAATGTTGGAGTTGCTGTTTTTGAATATACTTTATTTTTTTATTATTTGTGCACTAAATGGGAAAAATTTACTTATGTTTATTCGGTACTTCAATGTAATAATCGATGCACCACTCTTGGTGAATGATTCACGAGGAGCAGTTTGTCAGCTATAACCGCTGCACTGACCAAAATACATGCTACGTTTGGGGAAAAATGTAACAATCCCACTAACCGTAATTACCTTTAGAGATTTTATTTCCCGCTTATTGCTTAAATTAACAATACAAACGGTGGTACATTGCTGTTCAACTGAGTCATCACGAACAAAACGAAATTCTTCCCACTCATCATAGTGGCAGTCACGATTTGTCTGCAACCGCCATTTCCGACAAAGACGTCGATTAGTTAGTTCTTTTACGATATTATTTTATTTATCATAGACAATGATTAATTTGTTTACAGTTGAACATCCCTGTAAAAAACATACACGTATTTATGCAAAGTGACCTTTTAATTTCTTCACATTTGCTTAAAAAAACCTAAACAAACCAGTTTTTAAAAAACGTCCGGTTTGGTTTTGTTACCGACACAGCAATAGGGTTGACGCAGCCGTTGCTGAAAGGCCGAAAGAACCAGGCTTGGAGTCCTGGGCAAGGCGGTGATGGGTCTTTGTGTAAGTTCAAGCGGTTCACCCTTGCCCAGCAGCAGGCCATTGTTTCATAAAAGTGTAATGAGAAAGGTGGTTGACTGTTCTAAAACGGCACGCAGTTTAACCTTGCGGTCACGTACGCCGAGACCAAAACCGGTTGACAAGCCTCCGTTTTTGACTGGTTCAGAGTCGGAAGACGAGGGCTCTTTGAGATGAAGCAGTTGGGAACTACGTCTTCAACAGTTTTGAGAATTCTGACAGAGGAATCCCAGAAGTTCTCTTCATCGTTCTCTTCTTTTGGTAGGCTGTCGTTGAAATGAGCATGGTGAGGGTTGTTATTCTGGCCTGGATCTTCGGTCGAATGGATGAACGAAAGAGCAGAACTGTGGTGGTTGGAATCGGGTACCAATGCAGAGTCCTGCCCGACACAGACAGCGAGATGAAGGGCAAGGCTGCCAAGGCAATGCTGCAAGTGTTACGAGGACAGGAAGGTGGAGTAGAAGGTCGACGAAAGACGGGACTGACGGTCGAGGACTCTGGGCGAGGAGCTACGGCGTCGCTTTGAAACTCAAGAAAGAGAAGAGCAATGTCACTTTCAGGAATTGTCGGTTGACGAGGAAGTTAACCATTCCAACGTGTACGATTTGCTGTGTGACAAAGCAGGTGGAGCAGGACGTGATGAGCTTTGTACTGTACTTGAAATCATGAATTAGTGCATGGACCTCAGTCGACGTAAAGGAATGGTCGGCAGGCGTCGAGACGGGAGCTGGCGGCGAGCTGTGAAAGCGGTGTGAAAGAGGAACCGGTGGAGGACTGTGTGATTGCCAAAAAGAAAGACGTAAGGCCAAGTGGTGCATCAGCAGAACAGTGCAAAGGCCCAGGGCTGGCAAGTGAGAGCTTGTTTTGGGATTTTGGCTCTTTGGTTTAGTGGGAGAGGGAAGACGGCTTTGGTGATTAGCCACAAGGAACGGGAGAAGCCGTAGTAGAAATCGGTGGATCCGGCGGTAGAGACAGAGAATGCAATTGAGAAAATGAGCCAGGAGGAGATGCAGGTGGAGAGGGCGACAACAATATCAGAATCCGGAGGCAGAGGGCTGGCCGGCGAAAGAGATGTCTTCTTGGCAAAGCGGTTCCTTGAAGTGCCTTTCGGTCTTGCCATCGGAGACGAAAGAGAAGTCGGCGGTGAAATGGCTCTTCAGCGGGCTTAAAAAAAGAAAGACAAATGCGGGAGACACAAAAGCGTGTCCAACACCGTGGAGCGTAGAGGAAAAAAAGATGGCTATCGGTAGCGCTTTTGTACGAGGTATGTGCTCGTGCATGTACACTTGGGTTACGCAGCTGGACGGTTCAAAACAACTTTAAAACCTCTAGGGAATGACAGCATTCTGGAAAGGAATGCATAAACTTACAGGTAATGGACATTTCCAAATGGCATATAGAAAAAGTAGATACAAAGATATCTTACGACTCACTGTTCTCTAATTAACGCGTATGGTTTACCTTCAAAAAGCCGCTTCCTACCTGTCCTAATGAAAATGGTGTGTTGTGAAGTGTGAAGGAAGGCATTTGATGATCCCAGAAAAAAAGATTTTAGTATACAATACATTTGCTGATAGTTATTGCAATACATACCTTTCCCGAGATCTGTCCATTTAAAGAAATATTAGGAACTTCATTTTCTTGCAAAATTATGCTGACGTAGTCGCTAGTAGCTCGGTTTTTACAGAATATCATAACAGCTTTGCCTTTTTTCATGTCTTCCTTTACTAACTCCAACAGTTTCGCTGTAAATACACAAGGACAAAAAAGACGTTTGAATAGTCTTACACAGCAAATCAACTGCAGCAAGTAAAGGAGAAATACAATACACATCACGTATTAGTGGTGCACACATAAAGCCACATTGGCTCAATTTGGATTAAATAAAAACAGATGCAAACCTTGTTTACACTACTCACGCACAATTTCAAAGGAAAAAGATATTCGTTGGCGCAATATCTTCCCAAATTATCGAAGTCAGGATTAACTGGAGTTGGAGGGGCTCAGTTCGACTATCTTCATCAGGCTACTACACCAAACGCTTTTTTCGTCTCGACCATTTGTCCGATATTCAAATAGATGCAAACGTTAGTTTCACAACGCAGATTTTTGCTTCGAAGCCCCTCTTGTTCTATGTTTACTCCCATTCAGCAAAAATCATGGCACCGCTACGCCCTGTAGCAATTTTGGTTTCACCCTCGGTTTGCTAAGCCCAAGGCTACCCAGACAGAAACGTGGCCTCTGTTACTTGTTAGGCTATTTTGGCCCATGCATCTAAAAGTAAAAAGACCACCATCGACATACTGAGGGAAACAGCAAAATCAATGATTTGCAAGAATGCATAGAGACGCGGGTCAGTTTATTAGTGAATGGGAGGGGTCAGCGTCTGCGTGTCAGCCAACAAGAACATGAATAGGCCGATACGATATCCTGTTTAAGGCAGTTGCATCGTTGAACTGTGACACTAATTTAATTTTGCTTTGATCGCTAAAGAATAAAATTGTACTGCTATGCGATACTGCTAATTTTAAGCAATGCAAAGAATAATAACGTGATGATAACGAACATTTTAAATTATAGAGAAACCCGGCAAACAGTGCACAGATTTATTGTGGTGTATGAACGACATAGGAAGAATCATCGAGAAAAACTCATGAAAACACAACAACACAAACAAGTCACTCAGCGAATTTTTGTTGCAAATTTTGTTAGTACGCAGGACAATGAGATCATGTTGTCAAATTCAACTACCAAATCCATCACCGCAAATTGCACCGAAAGCACACAAAATTCCACCTTCATCTTAACAAAACGCACCACAAAATCGGGCCTAGTATTATTGTAAAAATCCTTATTCTGGTTGGCTGCCTTCTATTCATTTGGTGAATACACCTCTACACAAAAACCTCTGTACAAGGACCAGCTCAATATAAACATAACCCTTTTTCAGTTTTGTAAAGGTTTTTTCACATATTAAAAACCATCTTGATACAGAACCGTTTTACAAAACATTGGATCAACAACATAAATTGTTGAAAACATCAGAAAACAAAGAAGGCAAACACGAGACTTTTTTAACACTACCCTTTATGCACTACCCTTTTGTTTTTTGTGTAGTGAAAATGTAGATACTGTTAGGTTTTATTTGTTAGGGTTTTACACTACTTATGGAATTTACAAATCCCTTCACTCGCAGTTCACTGTAAAGGAACATTCCGTATTAAGAATTCTGTATGAAGAGCAGTTTTTTGGTACATTAAGTTGTTCGTTATGAAGAGAGACTACTGCAATCGAAAAACCACTTGCATGACACAGAGAACTCAACTAGTCTGTACCGCAGTCATTCCAGTCATCCAATACTTACCCGAAACCAAATATTCATTCTATTATTCAATTTAACAGGACGGAAAGCCGACGGCTCAAGAGTCAAATAAATACAGATGTAAACCTATTTACGTTGCCTTTATTGCTGAGCCATACTGACACAGCCAAAAAAAAGTGTACGTTTGTACGTATGTATGCACGTGTTAAATGCTGCCTATGGACGTTTCCTTTTGGACTTATATTTCAGACAGCCTGAGCGGGGAATCGAACCCACGACCTTTGAAACCAAAGGCCGAGGTCCTCCCACTGGAGCCGTGTCAGTATGGCTCAGCAGTAGGACCTCGACCTTTGGTTTCAAAGGTCGTGGGTTCGGTAAATAGGTTTGGTTTGCATCTGTATCTGTTATTCAATTAAACTAATAAAAAAAAAAACTGAATACCTGTTTTTTCAGACTTTTTTATTCTCAAAAACTTCTGGGGTACGTGTGGCATGAGACAATGAAGATGTGTCGTCGTAATTTTGGTCATGGACTCGACATCGATGACGGCGTCCAAGAGAGTGCTCAGGTCACGAGGTAAAGTGGCCCCAACCAGGAATAGTTGAGTCCAACTTTTTCCAGGAGCATTGGGCACAAACTAGAAAACAAATAAAACATATGTGATTTCGCACACCACTAAGACAACAGACAATGCTTCTCCACAACCAGGAATCACAACATTCCGCAGGAACAAATTGTAGTTTTCACGCAACATAAAAAAGTTGAGGAAGAAAAAAAACAAGTCTAATTATGGTCTAATTAAAGTCGAGCTTTTCTCCAATAGACAAAAGTTGTTTCCTGACGACAATTAGTGCACATCTCAGCTATCTGGAATTCACACAAAAAAAAATCTAAAAATAACATCGAAACTGTTAAGATCCACGAATACCGAGATTTCCGCACAAATTTCAACTTTTCATTACTTCCACACTTTTAAAAATGATCCTACATACGGCATTCTTGCCGTAACACCAACACAATTAAAGCTGAAACAATTACAGTTGATCATGGAAAATCTGTGTCTTCAAGATTATACTGAACTGATGATTTTATGATGATTGGTTTTTATCAGTTATTTTCTTTTTTTTTCAAACGTAAAATGATAAATATTTTGACTTTCTGTCAATGAATTCATTTTTAGAATTTTTTTTTATTGCCAGCTTTCCAATCCAAACTAATGCTCCGCCGATACCGATATTGCCATTGGTATCGGCACCGATACTAGAGGTATTGGTAACGGCTAGCGGTTTTGGTAAAATACCGATTGCTGCGATCTCTGCAAAAAACTTGATGAACATAAATGTTTCAAACACCATTCAAGCGCTTTTTCAAGAGATTTCCAATGGCCAATTTCAAACTGATAACTTCAATCTTTCTTGAGTTACCAGCAAAAACTAAAGACACGTTCCAAATATCACAAGTTACTGTAACAAGCTTACTCATAAAGCCTGATGTAGTTAAGATTTTTACTGGCATTTTCATTGTCCCTGTTAAGTTTACCTTGACAAACTCCACTTTAGTATTGGTATTGGTGAAAGCTTATATCGACCGAGCCTTTCCAAACCCTAAGTTATAGCTCTTTTTATTCAAAAGTTACGTTCAAACGTAATATGGAAAGTGAGATAGTTTCTGTACTTAAAACACAACTATGAATCCTGCTAAATTTATCGAAAATGTTTTAGGACACGTAGTTTAATAAAAAAGTACTAGGGCGTCATCACTTACACTGTCGACAAAATGGAGCGAAGCGAACAAGCCAACCAACAAACAAACCACCAAATAACCCAACCAACAAACCAACCAACACACAAACAAATCAACAAACCAACCAACAAACCAATGAACATACCAACAAACTAACAAACAAACCAACAGGCAAACAAACAAACGATACACCAGGCACACACAGGTGATTGCGAATGCATTGGAGGCAGCATTGTGGCGTATCTTTTCGGTTGCTCTTCACGTCTTGTTTTTTTGTACATTTGCTTTCGTAGCACTGGATGGCGTTGTTCCTCAACGATAGGTCCTATTTAAATTTTTTTTTTTATAAACCACCTCTGGTGTACCGCTATCTATAAGCAAAACTTGGTGTTAATTGATGTAGTCGTTATCATACAAAAACCCCAGACCCATCAGGTTTTGGCTATAGAAAGTAGTGATATCAGAGCCAAAATGGCTACCACCAAGTTTGTAGTCCGAACCGTGATCACTCAAACTTAACTGACAACACCGAGGTGTCAGTTAAGATTGAATGATCAGGGTTGGGACAGAAAACTTAGTGGCAGCCATTTTGACTTTGATATCACTACTTTCTATGGCCCAGACTTTATGTTCATCAAAATCCCTTTACCTTTCAGGGATTTTTGTATGATATCACCCCTTTTGGTCGTTTTATGGTTCTGCTTCAGTGCAAGTACTGATTGTGAGCTCCTTATGAAAATATAATTGTAAATCGTTTCTTGAACAGCCTGAAGAAAACCAACAAACCATCATTTCCACTATCAACATAATGGAACGGGCTCCGCTTTCTTTGCTGTGAGGCTGGGTTCCCCCTTCCCTCTTCCAAGCATTTATTTTCAAACTCAGATGCTCAAACATTCCGTGAAATGAGCATGTGAAATATTTGTAATCCACCCAACACTAAAACTGGCATAAGGAAGCCAACAAATTTGCAAAAAGGGTCAGCCTTTGAAAGTAGTGATATTATTCAACCAGAGAAAGGCCGCTAAGGTAGCTAGCTACTTAGGTAGACAGTATCATAAAAACAATGTTATTGGTGCAGCATAGGTCGAAATGATCATACTTACTAAAAACATATTGGTTTAAAATAATATTTGCATATGCTAAAATCATTTTAAAACACAAAACCCCTAGTATTAGGTTAACATTTTGCCTTGTACTTGCTTGGGGTTAAGACCAC
This sequence comes from Lithobius niger, assembly GCA_023313725.1. NCBI lineage: Eukaryota > Metazoa > Arthropoda > Chilopoda > Lithobiomorpha > Lithobiidae > Lithobius > Lithobius niger. Next base: position 2,687 of record JAHWFP010067351.1, on the reverse strand, counting down.
TTGACAGTTGGTGAAAAACCTTCAAAGTGGTGTATTCAAACGTCAAAATTGGTTGACGAGAAGTGAAAATATCTTCCATTTGGTTATTACCAATCTATCTGAAAACTGCTCACGACGTCATAGTTTTATCGGGGAAAAAGAAAGAAACTTTAACCTGCCAAAATAAACTTTGCATGTACAAACTATGACCTCGTTGTTGTTGGCTTTTGGCCCATTTTTTGCCCATTTTGTCACCTTCATTATTCCTCAGCAACATGTCAGATTCCTAATTTTTTCTTACAAACCATCTCTAGGTGTACCGCTATCGTAGAAAATCTGGTTTTAATTGATGCAGTGGTTATTGCGTGATGCGATTACAAAGATTGCATTCGAGTGTATTCATAAACGGAGCTCTGCACTGCCTTTGGCCTCGATTCGCTCCAAAAAATCAATTACGGCCTACACAAGTCAGGAGCTTAAGCAGTGACGAAAGGCATTCACAGTTCGGGAGGCTACAAAAAGCGGCGACTTCAAACTCAGATGAAGATTGTGTAGACACGAAGCACGCAACCAGAAAAAAGATGACTGTAGGTTGCAGTCGAAAATTTGCAAGATAGGAATGCAGCAAAAAATTCAGAAAAAATAATGAGATATGCAGGTTTATTTATTTATATTTTTTCCAAAATTTCCTATAAAGTTTGATAAGGACAAAGAGCTTATATTTTTTGTCAAATACATACTACAGGAAGGAATGCCAAACTGGCTCAGTAAATGTTAAATAAATTCACAGGAAGCTTATTTCAGTGCTTTTGGAATTTAATTGCAGACTGTCTGCAACTGAACCCAAGGCATTTGGTTTCAAACGTTGTGTGTCCTTACCACACAGTCACGGGCAGCATTTAACAAGCAAACACATTCGTATAAGCCAACATTTTTCCAGTCACCATTGGAGGGTCGCTTGTCGCCACGCCTTCCACCAACTTAAAACAAAAGCATGAATGTGAAGGTGAGCGTATGTTAAATGCTACCTATGGCCATATCAGTATTGCTGAACATCATGGCACAGGCTTTTGGGTTTAAGGGTCATGGGTTCAATTCCCATCTCAGGCAGTCTGACAATTTAGTACAAAAAGTGATAGAAGTAGGCATTGTACTTATTGAATATAAGCTGAAATCGGCAACAATGCCACAATTGTGTTTAAATCATTGGCACAAGTTTTTTTTTGGAGGGGACAGAATAGGGCACCCTTAGCACCAAAGGCAGAATGTCAACACTACCAACTTACACTGAAGCGATTCATGAATTTTAGCACACTCGCACTGAAGCTGTCGTCCAGCATCGTGTCAGCCTCGTCAATAACCAGATGTTTCACTCTTTCAACGTCGTAAATCTCTGAAAAAAAAATTTATGAAAAAAAAAAAAATCAGTGACGTTACAACTAAATTTATGCCTCTTCAGAAATCATCCAACAGCCTTGCTGTGGTATGCCTTACTTCCATGTACCAAACGTTTCAATGCACCAAGTGTCGACACCATAATGTCCACTTCATGGACAGAAGGATTGAGCAGCGTTTTCTAAAAAGGAACAATATTTTGTATCATCTGTAATATTTTCTGCAAATGTGAATATTATGCAGAAATCACATTTGAAGCCAGTTCAGTTCTATGCATGATAATGACAGTAGAGCTACGCAATGAACTATTTTAATTTTTAAGGACAGCTAAGCCTGTATAGGTCACTTAATTTCTGCCTACCCGATCACGAACCATTAAGTGTTAAAACTACTGATATCGATTCGATCAAGTACATAATATACAGGGTTAGGCAAACGTCTGGTCACACGCAAATAACTGCCGACATAATGATCCTACGTTAATTCTGAAGACATATTTGTAATGTAAGTCAGACATGGCGAAGCCAATGAAGATATTTCCAATGACCTTGAAAGCAGCACTCAAGGTCATCTGCATTCTATCTTTCAAATGGCGCAAGATACAGCACAAAAGTGAACTACAAAGTTGTACGCGAGCATTAAACATGACAAACTGCGAAAACAGATTGAAAATCGGAGCATAATTGCAATACTTACGAGGAAAACAAAATAGCAACAAAGTCTTCCATGAACGTTGTAACTGCCATGCAGTGAAATTTAGGGGCTGCCTCTACAAGCGAGTGATGTGGTCACAAAGTCTTTCCTGCGCCAATCAATGCAAGTGAACGAGTGAAGAGTGCAGTTCAGGCTGCAATAAAAGAAAACAACGTATAATACGGATTAGACCTAAAGTATTGAGCCAACATTCACAACACAGAAAGTCATGTTCGGTATGTGATTACTTTCTGATTTTACATTTATCTTTTTTTTCCGGCACTAATGCCCCTTTGAGTGATATCCAGCCTGGTTGCAACAATCGCCAAAACGCATTGTTGTTACGAATGCCCACACTTCATTTCCAAAGGCGGAAAAACATTTTTCTGGGGGGTGTGGAAAATCGGTGTCCCTCTCCCCCCCCCCCCCCCAAGTCACTTACGCCATGACTTCCAGTCGGTAACATGTACATTCGAATAATGCTACAATTAGCCTTGTAGCATTATTCAAACAATTGTAGCATTATTCGAACGTACATGTTAGCGACTGGAGAGGGACAGGAATGAAAGTGCGCCAAAGAACGAGGCGAAAAAACTTTGAAAAAATTCTATTTATTCACA
>JAHWFP010067347.1:5335-19257 GCA_023313725.1 Lithobius niger | reverse complement strand
GGGGGGGGGGGTCAGACCCATTGGCCCAGATTATTCTGGATTATGCTTATTTAACTCAGAGGGCACGTGACTTCCAGGGAGCTGCTGGCGTGGGGGCGTCGCTACTCGGTGCCCCAGAGGTGACCTGTCTTCCGAAGGGTGTGTTTGCGTCTCCACCCCCACCTTGGGTGTGGTGTAGTGTTGCCGTACAGTCTTTGCAGGGTGAACACCATGGTTCGGCAGGGGTTCATGTCTACACGGATGCGTCCTTTTGCGCCGAGGAAGACACGGGTGGTATTGGTATCTGTGTTCCAAGCCGTCGCCTGGAGTACAGTTATCGTCTTGTGTCTATGCCGTCCGCATTTGTTGGAGAGGTTGTTGCAATCGCTGTGGCGCTGGATGTCGGCATGGAGTTGCACGTGCCTGATCTCTGTATTATTACTGACTCTCAGGCAGCGGTGGGGTTTCTCCGCCAATGCTTTGGCAGTTTGGATGCATCCCATCCTCTGGCTCTAGAGGTGGGATGGAAGCTGTTTTTGGCCTGCCAGCTGGGAGTTGAGGTCAGAATCATGTGGACCCAGGCGCATTGTGAGGTGTTCGGCAATGAACTTGCGGATGAATTGGCTAAGAAAGGTCGCTGGCTAGAGGCCCCGGTTGTGGACTTTGTAATGGGCCCGCGGGATCTGCGACCAGCCTACTCGCGGTTTTTCGCTGGTATCTGGCAAAGGCATTGGACTGATGGGCCCTCAGGCCACGTGCTATATGGGATTCACCCTTCCGTCTCTCCACCAAAAGCCCTGGATGGTTTCACACGGGAAGAGGCCGGCCTTCTTTCTCGGCTACGTACTGGACATGTCCAGCTGCGGGCCTATCTCTTTTGGTTAGAATGGGCGAGGACGCCTATATGCAGGTGCGGTGTTTCTGAAGAGACGGTGCTGCATTTCTTGTGTGAGTGTCCGCTCTGGGTGGCACAGCAGCGTTTTGTTGTCCAGGATAGAGAAGAAGCAGTTACTCTGAGGGTACCCCTACATGTGGAGAAAGGCAGGGCAGGGTTCCGTGCTACTCTGGGTTTTTGCAAGGCAACTGGCCGGTTCACATGGTAGGTATCCTCAGTTCTGTTGTTCGCTCCACTCTCCCACCAGAGTTCGGTGCATCGAATGGCAATTTTAGGGAGTGGTGGTTTTTGGTGTTTCGCCGAGTTGTACTTTGGTGTCACTTGCGGACTTTGGTGTCTGTTGCGGCTGTGACGTGGTGGCTTGACAGTACGGCGTGGTGTGTTGGTGCTGGACTAATGGTTAGATTTAGGATAGGTTAAGTTAGGTTAAGTTAGGTTAGGCATGAGTGTATGGCTTCCCTGGCCGTGTAGTGCTCAAACAAACAAACAAACAAACAAACTCGATCAAGATGCAACGATGGTTGGGTGCCGGGAAACTAACATTGTCGTTGTTTGAGTTAGCTAGCTCGTTGTGGAGAACCAAAATTAAATGGTCTTGATTTTTCCTTAAATCTTCAAGTTTTAAACCGTAGGATGCGAAGTGTTGAATTTTGACGGCCTCAAAATTGGGTGGCCGACATGACTGAGTGAATTATTTAATTTTTCAATGTGGGCTTTAGGAAGCCAGTTGAATTGTTTCCGCGATTGTTGCCACGATACTGAAACAATCCAGAATCAACTACTCATCGAGATGACGCATGCTAAATCCAGAAATACGCTAATCAAATAATAATCATGGGACAAACCTTCGGCGGAACCTAAACATAAGTATCCATTTCTAATGTTCCGTTTTTTTGAAAACAAAAATCTGTGGACAGTGGACACATATCAAATTGAAGGGAAAAAAGCCAACAAATTAACCGAGCAAAAAACGGCTTCGCCGTTTAGAAAAAAACATAAGAGCTCGTATCCCCATTTCACAGCCCTGAAGGTACACGAATAAAAACGGATTAGAGTTCACTCGAATGCAACGAACTATAATTTGAACTCTAATTCGCAAAACGTAACTCCACCAACAAACACAAAATAGACGCCATAAACAGCAAAACGCTACAAAATTGATTTATAGTTTACAGGACACAAATTATAGTTCAAATTATAGTTCGTTGCGTTTGAGTGAACTCTAATCCGTTTTTATCGTGTACCTTCAGTGCTGTGAGTATGGGGATACGAGCTCTAATGCTCAGTTATTTTTTTCTATTCAGAATTTGTGGAATATTAAAACGCTGCCAGAAATGGTATTTGCATGGAGGCATGCTGACAGTCTTTAGATTTCGCAGATATTCTAGTGACCGCTATCATTACACTGACAAATGGATTTTCAAGTATTTTAATTTAATTTCAGATGTTAAAATTCTGCATCCTGCATGTCATTATTTTATTGTCTGCCTTCCCGTCAGGTGAGTAAAAACGTTGAAGAAAATCTTTAAAAAAGATTTTATTTATGCTAAGTATTTGCTGGTGAAAATATAGTGTAATACTGTTCTTTATTAAAAGTTTTTTTTAAAAACTTGAGTTGTATTATTCAAGTAACTGTTTCATGTTAAAAGTGACTGATGTTAAGGTACTTAATAAGGTTCTGCTTAGGCAAAGTACACTACAAAATTGTAATCTAGTCTGGCTTTACAACTGTAGAAATATCTTCTATTGTGAGTTCGGATTGTCCTACTCTTGTACTACTGTACTGGTATTGTACATAATTGTACTATTCTTCAATCTATACAACTAAGTTCGCAATATTTGGTTTTTTGTGTGGTTGTGTCGCCAGATCACCGATATTCCAACTCCTAATTCTATTGAAGTCGCAGAGGGATCTCGATAATTCATTGTTTGTTTGTGTGTCTGTCGAATGCAGTTGTCTGTATAAGTAATGATTCGAACACTCTTTTCAACAAAGAGGCACAGTAGTGATGACGTCATGTTTTTTACAGTCACTATATTTTCATACAAACGTCATCTAGGTCTCTATGGCTCTAAACCGTAGACCTAACTAAATCTAATGTAAGCTTGGGCGACTGCTAACGGGAAATCACGTATGTGTGTGTATGTGAATGTCAGCACTGAAAATTTCGAGGTGCTGCCCTAGTACTCAATTAAGATTTTAAGAGACACCGCAGGCAATCATTAACGGCTATCATAATTTTGCAACATTCTACAATTCTGTCAAAGTCAATATTCCTCATATTTCTGAGATACATAGCCACTATTTTTATTACTTCCATTTTTCCCAGAGTAATTTTTTTTAGACTTACAGTTTTCGAGAGTAGTTTTGGACAAACGTTACAAAAAAAAAAACGAATTCTGTACTATTCTTGAATACGCATTTAAGAATACTCGACTGTGTTATGATTTTAAGCGACACCGCAGGCAATCATCAATGGCAATCACAATTATAGCAGTTTCTACAACACTGTCTAACGTAATGTTCATCATATTTCCAAATTATTACACACGGTTATTAATCACTTCCATTTTCCCCAAAACGATTTGTCTTAGACCGTACAGTTTTCTAAAGTAGTGTTGGGAAAAATCGTTATAAACTAAAGCTCACGTAATTATACTATTATTGAAGACTCGATTAAGAACAGTCACCTGAATAAGGATTTTCAGCGTCACGACAGGCACTCATTAATGGCTATCATAATTATGCAACCTTCTATAACTCGGACTATATTTATAACGTAATGTTTCTCATATTTCTAAGCTACACACCATTATTAATCACTTCCATTATGCCCAAAACGATTTCTCTTTCACCGTGTAGTTTTCTAAAGTAGTTTTTGGGAAAAAATGTAACAAAAAAAGCTTGCCTAATTGTACTTTTCTTGAATACTCAATTAAGAATACTGGACTGAATTAGGATTTTGAGTGACAGGACAAGCAATCATTAACTACTATCATAATTATACAACTTCTATAACCCCGTCTAAGGTAGTGTTCATCATATTTCCAAGTTGCACACGATTACTAATCACTTCCGTTTTTCCCAAAAGGATTTGCCTTAGACGATACAGTTTTCTAAAGTAGTTTTTTTAATAAACCGTTACAAATGAAAGCTCATGTTATTGTAGGATTATTAAATACTCACAAACAAATGCTCTCCTTAATTTGGATTTTGTTTGTCTGTGTATGCATTCGTCTCCTTGAGACAAGATAACATTCTCAAATTGTTTTTATTTGGTTGAGATTTCAACACAAGGGACCTCTGTTGCATAAATCCACGAGTTCGGAGAAGAAATTCCAAACTCAGATTCTTCAAAGATATTTATGTTTTTCGTTGCATGACTTACTGAATGTTTATATCGGTGGTAAGGCATTCCGATTTGTAACGCTAGAGATCCCAGGTACTTCATTACAACACAAACTATTTGCAATACTATGCCATAGTGAAGGTTGTTTTAGTCAGATGACTGCAGAAAATAATTATAAATCGTAAGATAAAATACTGTCAATTTCACACCTTTTAAAACACGTGATCACTTCTTTTATAATTTCTACAACAAAAACCGTGTGTGGTGGCAGATTTATCAGATTTATCAGATGCAAAGTGTAGTGTTGGATTCATTTGTTTTGGTGTAAAATAATGTATTAAGGCATCTTTCGCAGGGTCGAGTAATTGCGGCGTTCAGAACTCAGGTGTACCTCATGCTACAGCTATTTTACGTCAGTTACATGGTCGAGTAATTGTGGTATTCATAACTCAGGTGTATCTCTTACTGCAGTTAATTTATTTCCTTTACATGGTCGAGTAATTGCGGTGGTTATTAGTTATAACTGAGGTGTATCTCTTACTGCAGTTATTTTATGTCCGTTACATGGTCGAGTAATTGTGGTGTTCATAACTCAGTTTTATCTCTTATTGCAGTTATTTTATGTCCGTTACATGGTCACGCAATTGTGGTGTTCATAACTCAGGTGTATCTCTTACTGCAGTTATTTTATGTCTTTACAGCCAGAACTGAAGATATGCTCTGTCTCATCGGTGGAGATTTGGCATGTGAGAACAACTGTTGGACTAGCACTGGTTATTTTACTGGTGGATGTGACAAAAACAACGATTGTGCATGTAAACACGCGGCAGCTAAACAACCAGAAGGTTAGTAGCAAACAAGTTTATTTTCCTGCAGCTGAGTATGTTTTAAGTGACAAGTTTTGCTTTGGATTTAATGTAATACAACCATCTCATTTTAACTTCCCATGTGGGTTTCACCTGCATGCCGATGCGACAATATGTTTAAAACCAAACAAAAATGTGACATTTAAGTTGAAATAAGCCTTGAAAAAACTTTCCTTAGGCTTGGTGAATTGGTGCGTCATAATGTCGAAAACTGACGTTTGGCATTTTAATACTAACGAAGTCAGGATTTGTATTTTAAGGTCACTGCAACCGAGGTCGTACTCTAAAGTTGATTGTTGTAGTGTAGAAAAGTTATTGACACTTTTTTTATGCTTACGCTGTGATAACGGTTCTCACTAATTTCTTCTGTCACAGTTAGACTTCCAGAAGGAGGATCTGGCTCGATGTGTAAACTTGGTCAGTTAGCATGCACACTCGACTGCCAGACCAGTGGTCATTTGGGTGGGAATTGTGACCAGCACAATAAATGCCAATGCACCAATACATTCACGACAGCTCCTTAAGGTAGGTCAATAACAGTTGGAATCGTGTGTAGGGAATCTATATTGAATTTTTGTATCTTTTGAAATAGTATTCATTTTTTTTAGCATTGAATCTTTAATACCTCTAGGTGTGCGTATATATCCGTATGTCGACTGATATAAAACAACTTTATGCATGATTTAGAAAGCAGGCTATTTTTTTGAAACACCCAGACAGCAACATTACACCAGAATAGCAGTAAAAAAACAGACTTTACGCACTCTTGCACCTCGCCTAATTAACGTGATTAGATATTCATTCCCAAAGAAGTACGTCACCATCTGAATTCTTCTTAGCCAAATCATGTAAATTATTTTTATTACTGAAATGGTGTTTCATCCTTGTTTTGTTAAATTCGAGCTAAGAAGTCAAATCATAAGTGATTTTGAAATCAGACGTAACAATGTTTAGCTTCCTACTTTGCGACAAATGTCTTTTTATCCTACAAGTAAACAGCTATTAAAATATAGCAAATTAAACACAGGCTGTTTGTATGCTGCAATACTGGCCACAACAAAGTTGCATTTGTTTTTTTTTAATAATTTGAAAGTAAGTTCACATTTTAAGCATTTTCTCAAATTGGTTGTGTGACACTGAAACCTGCCTTTTTTTTTGGTTTATTTCAGGCAGAAATTAACTAGCATGAAAAATCCATTGTTATAGCACTGTCGGGCACTTTCAAGGATACTGCGATGCAGAAAACAGCTGTGTTTGATGACACGCAAGCAAGAACCCGTTATTAAGCATAGTGCACTAAATATGTCAGGGCCAAAATAATACACGATAAAAACTAAAAAATTAAAAATATAAATTATAGCAGAAAAGTGAAAAACATGGCAAACATAACTGTAAACATGACATAAACATCACTGTTTACAGAATGTTTGATAAAAACATAAATGCTGTATTTTTTTAAGTTATTGACCAAATGATGATAACCTGAAGTTAAATTTAATTCGTATCCAATTCCAAACCACATCTTTTGCTACAAAATTCATATGATACAGTTTTGAACCTAAAAATGCATAAAACACACCATTATTAACACCTTGGCTACCAATGACTTATATACGTCATGGTATACTTCTGCCACAGCCCAAAGACGTATATATACGTCGTGTCAAAATAACAGACACCAGCTCTTTAGAATGATAAAATCCAACTAGAGTGGTCAAAAACTTACAATCCCAACCACTAGATGGCATCACCTTTCAGTGAGAGCCATCAGTGCGTGACGTATATATGTCATTGGGCCCTGGTAAATCAACAAGTAAGTGCCGGACTGTAAGTGGCCGTCGACACCAATAACATTCAGGAGGGTCAACCCCCCGCAAAACGAAACAGTGAGTAAGTCGGGTGTGACCAATTCGCAAACGGGCCAACACAACCTCCTCACGGCGACTGCGGCGACACGCCGAGTGCCACTCCTCGACAGTCACTTTAATGGCCCGTAATTTGTTACCGTCCTGTCTGTCCCACAAGGTCTGCCAAAAAGCGTGTAACCTCAGACGCAGAGTTGGAAAGGCATCTGAGGGAACAAGGCTGAGATCCCTACCGAGAGGGCCAGAAAGGGCCCCTTTTGCTACAGAATCCGCTTGCTCATTTCCGCCTATCCCAACATGGCCCGGGATCCAGCAGAAAAGCACGGTTTTCCGCTGGCCAGGCAAGCGGGAAAGCAAAGCTTGGACACGTTGTGTCAAGGGGTTCCGTGGATTGTAAGTCGCCAAAGACTCCAGGGCACTCATGGAATCGCTAAAGATAACGAAATGCGTGCCCTGAAGGCCAAGAATCCATTCCACCGCCAAACCGAGAGCCAAAAGCTCTGCAGAAAACACAGAATAGCCTGATGGAAGGCGATGGGCAACCGTCACTCCCTTACAAACACAAGCACAAGCCACGCCAGCGTCTGACTTCCACCCATCAGTAAACAGCCGCTGATAACCGGCGTACTGAGAACACAGCCGCCGGAACTCCTGCAAGTACCTTGCTGGCAGAGTGGAACCCTTCGGGAGGGACGCCAGAGCGAAAATGAAAATGCCACTTGGGACAAGCCAAGGGGCCACTGGCATCCCCCCCAGCCTCAAGACGCTGGGCATATCAAAGGCTATCTCCTGACAGGACTGCTGGAGCCTATCGCGGAAATCACCCTTACCCACCCTGCGTCTACCGACTCGCAAGTCTGGCCCAAAAACCATGGACCAAGCAGGACTGGATTCCACAGCACGTAAACGCACAGCATACTGAATGGTCAGCCATTGTTGATTGTCGCCATCTTGATGGTGTTCGTCGTCGTTTCCATCTTCCGCATGACATTGCGCGTCAGTTGGGCGATAAGTCTGTCCTCCTGTCCGGTGTTTTTCAATTTTTGCAGGAGGTACAGATGTATGACAAGATTTAGATTAGGGGTTTGAATAACATCTCTGTAATGTGTGGTGCAGTGGCAACCCGGACCACTGCACTGTGACTGAGGTTGGCGCTAATGACCAAGTTGTCGACGCGCCATTAAGCCTCAATCCCCCCCCCCTGGTAAATCATGACGTATATATACGTCATTGGGTCCTAGATAGATGCTTGCAATTTCGGATTTTTTCTGGTGTTGGCAAAATTGAGGTATTTATTATACAATAACTCTCACAATGAATTTTTCGTGCACAGTTCCATTACTTAGTTGATTATCTTGTGAAATAATGTGGATTTAGTTAAAATAAATGCCTATTTTACTGTGACGTATATATACGTCGTTGGGCTGTGGTTAGATCATCTTTAAAATAGCCCAATGACGTATATATACGTCACAATATTTGAACATATTTTTGTAATAGTCTTCACTTATTGATAATGTCACCATAAAAAGTAATTGCTAAAATATATAATCTTATTGTGTACATGTCTTGGGCTGAGGGTAGGGATTTGAAAAAAAGCCCTCGGTAGCCAAGGTGTTAAAAACTCTTTACAAAATCAGAGACATCACCAGTGATTATGAAGAGAACAAAGTGTTAATATGCAGGTTCACAACACTATCCTTGCTCTTCCTAACCAAACCTTATGGAAATTCAAAGTTGAACCATGGTTACAGTAACTCTCAGAAAGGCTTATAGACTTTCAAAATCAATATGCATGCATGGATGAAAAAAAAAACAATATATGTACACAGAGTATGTATTGTGTATATGTTTTCATGTTTATATGTATGAATATAGACTCATGAGACTGCGATATTAGCTGAATCTTTGTATTAAAGGTCTGCAATCATCATTTGAAAGACCTCTCGCGCTATTTGGGTATCATTTCGTGTGTCGTCTTTCAATCTGTGTTAATTTATGAAAAAAATTTCTAAGCAATGACTTAACATCCAATCAGTGCTGATTTCGTCAAAATACCTGAATGAAATTGATTACTTAGAAATCTCATTCATGATTTTCTCTGTGTCGGGCACCAAGGATAATGACGTCAGATTAATTTTGATCTTTGAAGTCGTTATACTGAAATACCTTGTTTTTCGAACTAAAGCAACAAATAAATCTTAGGCTAAAGTTTCAAAATTTCAAAAGAATCGGACATTCTGTTCAAGAGTTATCCTTGAGACAGACTGAAAGACTGACAGGCAGACAGACAGCAGCAGAATAAATAGCATTGTACTGTTCATTACAGCAAGATTATGCATCTGTTAAACAATGTTGTAACGACTGTCTTTTGTGTTAGAGCTTCTCGTTTTAAGTCTTGTCTATGCACACTCCTGAACACACGCATCTGGTAGGTGAGCTCCTTTTATTTCGCATCTGTTATGTCGTGTTATGTCGACTTTATTATTGTCTAAAGGTAATGCCTCACCGATTGCGTTTTATCTCCTCCTCCAGTAAGGTTGCGTCATTATCATAACAGCTACAGCATGTTGGCTGCCACATATGGCTTGTTTTTAGTATCCCTGCATGGTTGCATGCGCTGGTCTCAACTCCGCCCCGTACGTTAATGAAGTTCGCAGTTATACTTTGCTGTACGAAGCTACCAGGTAAGACTAACACATTTTTAAAAAAATATCAGAACAATATCTAGAACCGATACTTAAATTACATCCACCAGAACGTAAAACTGACCTGCTGTCACTCGCGCATATTCTGGCTAAACAACTAGCACTCGTTCTCTGTTGACTAGGAGCTCAGGCCTCTTGACGGTGGAATCAGTGTGACAAACGATTGCGTTTTTTTTCCACAACAGCAGACAGCCATATTGGAGTCGGAAATGTTATTCAGTTAATGGGGCCAAGCTTTAAGAGTATCCGTTTCTCTTTGTATTAAATTCTATACAATTATTATCAAAACTTTCGTTCCCTGTCTAGAAATAAGCTATATCAGTTGAAAAGAAGGGTGCTAGATGCCACCAAATAACGATCGGCCAAATGGATCAGATTAATTGCGATTGAGTGATCAATTCAAGAGTCATTACGTGAGTTACATTAACCTCGGGAGGAGCAAATAAACCAAACCGTGTCAATTTGGCTGATGTAACGGATATAATTGGACAATGGCAAATGTGAAATTTATGAATTAGAAAATTTATAAACGTAAAATTCCTCCAGACGAAAAAAAGTACATATGACGATTAGACAGTGTGATCCTTTGTACATTCACAGTCCTACGAAAGTTATAATAACCACACAAAACCAAACCTAGTTTAAGAGAAGCCGCCAAGATTCCAAATAGGGTCGGCCCTTGAAAGCAGTGATATCATTCACCCAGGGAAAGGCCGCTTAGGGTAATCCTATTAGCCTAGTTAATCGTACCGAATAATACTTTGGACGTTAAATGAAAACTTGAATATTGCCACGGCTAGTGGTAATGTTCTAGTTTTCATTTAACTTTCAAACAATTAGTAGGTGCGATTAACTATGTCAATAGGATTAACCATAGCGGACTTTCCCTTGTTAAACGATATCACTACTTTCAAAAGCTGACCCTTTTCGGAATCTTAGCGGATTGTCCTATAACAGGTTTGGTTTTGAGTGGAAATAACTTAGCCCTCACAGCATCCCCTCAGTACGAGTTACTGCCCAATGACGCAACAAACACTGAAATGTTAAAATGCACCGTTTCGGTTAAAGAACATGACATTTTTAAGCAAAGTACGAAAAAAATCAACAAATATTCCGTCAAAAGTAAAAGAATTCACAAGAAATAAAAAGTAGCATGACGATGAAAAAAAGTTCCCATAAGTTATGCTGGGTTTTCAATGCAAGATTCATACCCCAGTGTACCACTTGCGGTGAAACTGGTATAGGTTAAATGTTTTAGGCAAACATTCAAAGTCATCTAAGGAAATGGTCGTCATTTGAATATGGTAGGGATAGGTGGACTACAAATTACGTAGTGATTCAAGTTAAATTCCTATTTTGTTGTGAGAAATACGATTTAGATGGTGGACTGTTTAGAAGAAATGCTGCTCTATTAACGATTCGTTTTGTGAAATGAAAGCATTTCGCACGTTCTTAATGTGTTTGACTAATGTAAATAGCCAAATACAAATGTAAGTTGAGTAACGCATTTCATTGAATCTTGCGAAATATTTTAAAAACAGAGGAGAAAGAAGAGAAAATCTTGTGATTCAGGCTGGGAAAATGGCGCTCTTGAAAAGACTAAATATTTTCATAGCATGGAGTCCATAACATAGCAGTCATGCTTGCCGAGCTGTGGCAGAGATTAGCCTAGTCACTTGAGGGAGTTGATCTGGTCGAAGACTCGAAAGGGGAATTTGGTAAAGTCCCTACCAGTCTGTGTAACCAAGCATCGAGTGAGAGACTACCATGCTCTTTCAGCAGTTAAGGGATCTATTCTGGCCTATGCTGGACGTCATTTTGGTCCTCTGAGGTAATTGGAGATTTCTTAGTTTCCATCCCCAGGTTTCACTTTTACCATACCTTACTTGACTTTTCCTGCAAAAACGTCTGGTAAGGTTACACAAAAATAAATAAATAATAAAAGAGCTGAGAGCTCTAACTCTACAGTTATCGTGGAGTCTTGATTGGCGTTTTGCTAGGAACCACTTTACGGTTTCCAGTCACATCAGCTTGCTTCAAATGCTGGCACTGCTCAGCCGCCAAGATCTTCCCCGCCACCCATGACGACCTAGCACAACGAAGGCTTTACATTTTCTTTGTGGTTTTTAATAATATTGTTGACTTATATTGTCTTAAAACTCAGCTTAAAGTTATACGTTTCAAAGGAAGATTATAAGGAGGAGACGGTCTTGGAGGGCCTAGTGGGAGATTGGGGGTGGGACTGTCTAGTGTTTAGGGGCCCAGACTGGGAACAACGGGTTCAGGGATTATATATATATTTTTTTGAAAATATTTTGTTTTTCATTTACATTTTGTTTTATAAATATAATTATTTCCGAGTGAGGTCCATTTTTCTGAATGAGAATTTTTCTTTGGTGGGAGACGGGATGGTGGCCGTTGTCTCCTCCCCCCCCCCCCCTTCCCCACCAAAAAACCGACCTCGGTCATATTGCATGCCTGAATGTTTAGAACTATTCTGTAGATTTATATTACTGGAACCAATGTCGCTCGTTTATTATTCATTGTTGGATGGAACATAATTCCGCGATGGTCACACTCCAATGTAATCTTCGACCGCGCATCATGCGAAAACCACAAGGACTATCCAAACTACACTTTGTATGCAGTACACGGGATTCTGAAAAAGGTTTATCAAAAAAATCCGGAATCGGACATGGGGTTGACGAACCACCAGGATGACAAAATGAACCAATAGCAAGAGCCAAAATCCAAACAACGAGACGTTGAAACCTCATTAGCGCAGCCGGCAGGCAGTGCTTATTAGATTTCGTTTGCGCACGAGAATTTTGAAAAACTGGACCGGAGGCGGAGGAGCGGCTAACAATATCAAAATGTTACAATGCTACAATATGTAACAATGGTGCAACATTACGCGAGGAGTAGGAGATCGAATTATAGCTCATTCGAACAAAATGCAACAATGCTCGGGCGCGGGAAAAGTAACATTATCGTGGTATTTTCTTTATTACCGTTTTAACTCGTTGCCGAGAACCAAAATGAAATCGTCTTGATTTTCGCTTAAATCTTTCAGTTTTAAAACATTGGGCGTGAAGTCTTTAATATTGAGGCATGCGGTCTCAAAATCGGGCAGCCGACATGACTGAATGACTTATTTTCTTCTTCAATGCGGGCTTCGGGAAGCCAGTTGAATTGTTTCTGCGATTGTTTGCATGATACTGCATCTGCCTGCAACAATACAGAATCTACTATCCATCGAGCTGATACATGCTATCTAGACACACACTAGTGTGTTGCCATCAAATAATGAAATTAGACCAAAGCTTGGGCAGATCCTGAACAGAAATACGCATTTCTAATGTTGCGTTTTTTCGCAAACAAAATTGGGTGGGCAGTCGACATACCATACACAACATAGCCCAAATCGTACCACTTTCAATAAAAAGGACGCGAAAAAACACAGCACATTAACTGAACAAAAAACGGCTTCGCCGTTTAGGAAAAAACCATTAGAGCTCGTATCCCCATACTCAACAGCCGTGAAGGTACACGAATAAAAAACAGATTAGAGTTCACTCGAACGCAACGAACTATAATTTGGACTCCAATTCCAGGGAACAAGGATTGTGACATGCCAGCCTCCATGCACACGTAAACAAACATGTACACCACTAATCAATCAAACAAAACGGTTGGATATTCAAAAAAATACCCACACAAAATGAACACGTAAGTACTCACATGAACTAGAACTAAAACAGACACCATCAAACACAAGCCAAAAAACTGCCTAACTAGGAGTCTGCTTGTTTCCTAAACTATAAATGCGCACAAAATACAGACATATCCACTCACACGAAACACACTTAAAATATAAAACAACTAACACCGACAAATATAAAAAAAAAAACCTGTATGATACACAAATTAAACACACACACACGCGCACACAAATATTAAACATTTCAAATACAAACTGCGTTTACTTACTGACATAATGAAAACAGTCATTATTCCCTGGAATTGGAGTTCAAATTTTAGTTCGTTGCGTTCGAGTGAACTCTAATCCGTTTTTATTCGTGTACCTTTACGGCTGTGAGTATGGGGATACGAGCTCTAATGTTTTTTTTCTAAACGGCGAAGCCGTTTTTTGTTCAGTTAATAACAAAATTTTCCAACCTCACTAGTCAACCTGTTTGGAATATACAGCTACAGGCAGGGCCGTAGCGAAGGGTACTTGGTTGGGGGGGGGGGGGGGG
>JAHWFP010067345.1:0-13704 GCA_023313725.1 Lithobius niger | reverse complement strand
CCACGAGACGTGAAAGGAAGAGAGCCACGGTGGACGTGGAAGGAGCCACTTGTTGTGAATTGTACTGCAATTCATCGTGCGTACACTGTTAACATGGCATATGTATTTATTTACCACATAACGTTAACACAGCCTACATAATATCCGGAATAATGTCGACAAAAGTAACTTGGTACAGGGAAAAAAATAGGTTCGGTAATTATAGCCGTTGCCTCTTTTGACCAGCCTTTCGTATTTCAATATGTAGCCTAGCTATCAATTTTTTTTTGGCCAAATCATTCACCAAAATCGTACCTTGGACGAAACACTGACTTACCTCCGTCGATTTAAGTCCAAATTGAACATCAGTACTGGATCGTCAGAGTCTCAGTCGGCTGCGTAGATTGCTTGAACCTTTGTTGAAGCCTTGAAGCCGGCTGTTACAATGCTGTCCAGCGTTTCAGACAAAGGCGTGGCACGTTGGCGAGACGAGTTAGTTCTCACCATGTTTTAGAATGTTTGTCATTGATGCAGTTCCGTGTCATTGATGGAGTCTTCGTTTCGTTTTTGAACATCTGTTTTGCTGTGATACTCGTCACCACGCTGACGATGATGCTTTTCGACAGGGTTGAGGTTTCAAAACTAAATGGTCTCAAAGCTGCATAGTAAACGTTTCCCCACCACACTGTTTGACCAAATGTGCAAGCCTCGGACCAGCGTCTGACGCCATCTTGACGCAACAAGCGAGCGTGGGAGGGGCAAGGAGAAAACCAAGAAAACAAAACAGATTAACATAACAACTAGAATTTATAATTCGATTTAAAAAATTTAAAAGATAAGACTTTTTTCATTTCAATAAAAAAGTAAAAATTATGGGCAATGTAACGGCTGCTGCAGTTTGTTTTGAATTTATTTCGAGAATCGAGTGTTTCACCAAGTGGCCACGTAGAATTGGTGGCGTTTGTTTCACGTTGCCGCCGCCAGATGTCAGGACCGTTAACGACAGTTGGTTCAGGGTCAATAAATAAGTTGTATACCCCCTCTTATATTTATGCCACCCCTGTTCATACTCATGAACTACATAATGAGAGATAGCGCTCGGCATCGAGCCTCACTCCTAACACAACTACAATGCAACTACAATAAGTGGCGGCAAAAGCACGGTCACTTCATGATAAAATACAATCAAATAAAAGTATTAGTGAAACTCGATTAAATATTGAAAAAAATGACAAAGCCAGCAGGCTAAAGGTTTAGACTTTGCTGTACGAAGGCGTAATTATTTATTTACGGTTGAAATGGAGTATGGGTCAGGGGTCATCAGCGTTTGGCAGCCAGTGTACGCAAACTGAAACCGTAACTTTTAACGGATAAAACAATGCTTCACGTATATACAACTTAATATTAAACCGCTGGCTAAAGGGTCTGTCGCTGTAGATGACTAAAATTAAAGGATTAGTGAAACTCGGTTAAATATTGAACAAAATTGACAAAGCCGGCGGGCTAACGATTTACACTTGGCTGTACAATTAAAGGCGTATGTGTACAAAGGCGTATTCATTTTATTTCCGGTGGAAAGATTCATGTGTGATGTAAGTACATGGACTCCGGATCAAGGCAGGCGCTGATTGAGTGAGCGAAGCAAAAGAACATCAGCATTTCATAGCCAGTGGGCACAAAAAGACACGCATTACACGCCTTTGGCAACAAACACATGAGAATGTTTGTCGTTCCAATGTTTGTCGTTCCAATGTTTTAAACGGTGTATCAAACACCAGCCGTGCATAGCACTTAAGGGCTTCAGCTGGTCCTCGCATACATGCCATTTTACTGATATTGCCATCTGGGCAATTGTTGTTCGCACATTTTGCATTAGATCCAAAAATCACATCAAATTCACTTAAAATTCTTCTCCCAAACATGACATTTGCTGAAAGTTTGCACCTTTTGCAGGAAATCCAACATTACGTAAAATTTGTTCAAAATATTAACAAAACATGACATTAGAATTTTTTGCTTAACGTGTCTTTCACTCTAATTATCCACTAAACATGATATGCTGACGCCTAATTTCCAATTCTGGAACCACACAAATTCGAAAATTGCAATTGTCAATCCACAAACCTCCTTCTAGAGTTTCTGTATAGGCTAGTATCTTTGCCTAGACCAACAGCAAGACATCAATCAAGATTCAGTCAGACTATTCAAGTTAGTCTAATCATTTAGTCATCGTGGCTGAGTTGTGAGAGAGCTCAACCCTGGTTGCTGGAGGTTTGCGGATCTGGTCGAACCCCTGGAAAGGGGATCTTGGCAAAGTCTCCGCCAGGACTGACGGCCAGGGAAGCGTGAGAGGCTACCATGCTCCTTCAGCGGCTATGGGAACTATTCTGGCCAATCTTTCGGCCCTACGATGATCGGAGGTTTCCCGGATCGAATCCTCGGGTTGGCACCTGCCTTTACCAGATTATTCTTCTTCTCTAAAAGTCTGGTAATGTTCAAAATTGATGTCGACATGCTACGTAACAAACTAACTTTCACACATTTTTTAGCATATTTCTTCTGAACTATGTTATGTAAATTATTTATCTAACTTCTGGTTTTTATTTAAGACTTAAATTTTTTTTCTGGCCCTTACGCCCCTAGGTACTATGTACAGCTTACAAACACGAATTCATCAAAAAAACTCTACAGTTGTTTACTTATTTTTTTTGGGGGGAGGGGAAATTGTTATGTAATTTGTTGGGGGGGGGGGGTCATGCCAAGTGTCACACCGGCGTTACAAGGAGGGAGGGGAGGGGTCTAAATTTCTAGAACAAAGCGTTACATAATTTATGAACGCTCCCTAATGGTGCAATAAATGCAGACAAATCATTAAATACCTCGTGTCAAATCGGTGTAAAGTATGGTAATAAAACAGTTATAACATGGATTTTGCAACAATGGGCTGGTATAAGTGATTTAATGCACACTTTTGGTGAAGGGACGTCCTCGGAGTTGTGCAACATCCTCTTTGGCTTCGCCCCCTCGGACGATTCCACAGCTCCTCGTACGTCGCTTCACCAAAAGTGTGCATTAAATCACTTATACCGGCCCATTGTTGCAAAATCCATGCTATAACCATTACTTGTATGCTACCAAGTTTCCTTTTTTCTCTCGTTTCCCCCAAAATGATTGGTTTTTCGAAATGACAATGTGACGAGTAAACTAAAATTTAGGCTGTAACACTCTAAAAAATAATGCCTAGACTGCTTTCAACTAACCTATCCCCCACCCTCCGAAATTGTTCTTTTACACACAACTGTAAATTAAACAAGTTTTGAACTAAACTATTTCCCCCAAAATAGGTTTTTCGAAATGACAACGTGTACGAGTCAAGTAAAATTTAGGCCGTAGCACTAAAAGGGATAATCCTCCCAGCGCCATTTTTTTCGATCCACCACCTCGATCCACCAACTGTGTACTGCATTGGTCTTTCTGTCGCCTTTATTTGCCTTCCTGCGAAGATTGTATAAACTAGGTTGTAATCTGAAATATTGTATGCTGCACAGCCAATTGGCACCGCAGATGTAAATGTTACATATCAAAAACCAAAACTGGTAAAAGGGGCCGCCAAGTTCCGAATGGTTCGGTCCTTCAAAGGAGTGATATCACACACCAAAACATTCACCATGTTAATCGCACCGCTTAATAGTTCGACTGTTAAATGAAAACTAGAACAATGCTACTTTCGGTAGCAATGTTCAAGTTTTCATTTAACGTCCAAAGTATTATTCGGTGCGATTAAGTTGGGGAGTGTTTTGGTGTGTTGATATCACTCCTTTGAAGAGCTGAACCATTCGGAACTTGATGGCCCCTTTTACCAGTTTTGGTTTTTGATATGATGTCTTACCACTGCAAAACCTTACCTTCTTGTCTGCAAATACACTGTAGTGCCAGCAAATATCTATAGCAGGAACTCTGAACAACTGCTTATTTCGAGCATTGTTAGCACTTGTGCGCATAATGGAGAGATTACGGTGGAGGTTGGACGTCTAGACTGTCTTTATTTTCATGTATGGTTACGGGGGTGTTCTTGTAGGATGGCTTGGTGAATAGAATTAAAATTAGGTTAAGTTAGGGTAAGGTAATCTAGGTTTGAGTGTATGGCTTGGTAGGTCGCTTAGGACTCGAATAAAAAGTCAAATTCAAAATTCAATATCAGCCTACGCCTTGCGGCTGGGGTTTGCTGATTTGCCTAATTACAATGTTTAAAAACAATGGAACTGATCATTCAGGGCCCCATAATTCTAGAATGGCACGACCGTTTGAAATTCTGATGTCAATGTGCAAATCTGCACCATGGTAGCTGTCCATAGAGACCATCGCCACCATCACACACTAAATGTAAATAAATATATTAGGAGGACTTAGGATTCCGTAGGAATAAGGAGTGAAGGGCAGTAATCATTGAGTTAATAAATTATTACTAACAAAAACGTCAAGCGTGCCATAAAAAAGGGGGTTATATGACTGAAGTTTCACTTTACTTGTTAAAATGTACACGGATAAAATTTGGATGATTTTCAATTGAAATAGTCAAATGTACAATTGAGAAAATTGCATCTGTTTAAGTGCTGTTGTGCTTTACGTTTTAAATATATGATAGGTAAAGCACAAAAGCACTTAAACAGATGCAATTTTCTGAATTGTACATTTGATTATTTCAATTAAAAATCATATAAATTTTATCCGTGTACATTTTAACAAGTAAAGTGAAACTTCAATCATATAACCCCTTTTTTTTTTACGGCATACTTGACGTTTTTGTTAGTAATCCGTGTACCTTTTGTACGGCTATGGCGTCGTGCTACAAAGGTTTAAGCATGCATTGTTGCTGGCCACTTTGAAACAATTCAACTCAGCTCTGAAAGCCTGCATTTACGAAATAAATACGCGATCCCCCACAGCCGTACGCTCGGATAAAACATACAAAACACCACAACCACGAAATCCCGCTTGAACACTCAAAACACTAGTACAACACATCAGCAGTAACTAAACTTCATTGTACACTTTACTGCAGTCATAATCCATAGTTGCCAACAACGTACACAGCCCACTGACAGCAAGCTAGCCCGAATGGAGCAGAAGAAGCAGGGAAGCCATTTTACCCTTCAACAATGAACTTTTTAGCAAAGACATAACACGTGCACGAAGAATGGATCTGGAGTTTGCTGAGTGGCATTGTTCCCAAATTACAATGGTTAAAAGAATGTAAAACAATCAAAATGATCGTTCAGGGACCCATAACTCCGGAATGGATGGACCAATCGAAAAAGTGGTCTCTCTGAGGATGAAGCCCAGGGAAATTTCTGGCTTAGATCATGTTTCAGATTTTAGATTGGTGCAGTAGTTTTTTCTGAAACCGTGTCATACAAGAACAACAACAAAAACAACAAGTGAACAGTTTTCAAATTTCCGTGTGGCTCCCTACTTTTACTCTTGCACGGAATTACATAAAAGTTGGCGTAAAGTTAGGAAAAGTTGCTATCTACTATCTGGCCAAGTTTGGTCGAAATATATTGAATAGAAACGGAGAAATTAATAGTTTTAGTTTTGCTGGAGAGAGGACTTCAATAATCTAGACACACGCTAGTGTGTCGCCGCCAAGTAACAGTAGATCATCCCATTGTAGACATCCGACTGTTAAAAAATTGATTGTTAATGATAAAAAGGCGGCTTTGGTTTTCTAGTTGTTATAGTTTTAAGTTAGGTTAAGCTAGTTAAGTAGGTTAGTTATGAGCTCATGATCTTTGGGGTCTTTCAGCTCAATAAAGTCAAAGTCAAATTCGGCTAACTAGTAGACATGTGTCTGTTAACTGTACGCAACCTAAAGCTTGTTTTGGCATGTTGAGGATAAATCCCAATGCGACAGAAATGTTTCAAATTGTGGAAAATGTAAGGGAAAGGGTCAGAGATTAAGAAAAACTAAAATTTCAAGGATGAGTGTCCACCATTCATAGAGAAAAAGATGCGTCAATAACGTTGTTTTTATGTTACTGGCTAGCTGGCGAGCTAGCTAATAAGATTTTTCCCATGTTAAATCCCATAGGCCTTTTGCTCATGGCTAGCGCAAAATTGAGAAGGCCTACGCAGCTGAATTTTTGCACACGGATGCATGGTGATCTGAGGATGGTCCTTTTGTTGGTTTGGGGTTGTAGGGGTCAGGACAAATGCGTGGGAGGGTTTTGAAATTTGCCACCGGCGAATTTAAATTTCGTTTCTTTTCCAAGTTGCAACCAAAGATTTTAAGCAACAATGTCTTGAAGAATCAACACTGGTCTTTAGATTTATTGTAAAAGCCTGGACGAACTAAAAACTGAACTGTACCGAAGGACAAAATAAAGACGAAGGACAAAATAAAGAAACATTAACGTTGGTGTGGATTGTGTAGAGGATGCACGTTAGATGATGGTTATGCAACAATACGAGCATCCACGAGCTAACGGGTTTTTTGTTAATAACCCAAAAATAAAATGCTTCGCGTTCTGCGCGGGGGTTTCTGCATGACTAACTGTCAATGACATCTTGAAAAGTTAAGGGGAAGGTTCAGGGATAAACAAAACAACTGAAAGGGATGCGTTGATTGAGTGAGCGAAGCGAACGAAACCAGCGATTGTTAGCCAGTGTGTGCCAAAATGGGATTGAAGCAACTTAAGCATGTGAAGAGTGGTCATACAATAAACTAAGCCGTGGTAATTTGGCTAATCTAACGGTTAATTGGCAATCGTAAATTTGAAAATTAGAAATGTAAAAATTTATAGAAATAAAATTCCTGTAGAAAAAAGGTACAGATGAAGATAACACGGTGTACCCTTATGTACGTTCACAGTCCTATGAAAGTTGTGATATCCACCCAAAACCAAAACTGGTAGAAAAACCCGCCAAGTTTCCAAAAACGATCGGCCTTTTGGAAACGATCATTCAACCAAGGAAAGGCCGCAAAGGTCAATCCTATTAGTCAAGTCAATCGCACCTAATAATACTTTGGACGTTAAATGAAAACTTGAAGTTTGCTACAGCGAGTAGCAATCTTCAAGTTTTCATTTAACTTTCGAACTATTAGTCGGTGCGATTTCCGTGTGGCTTCCTACTTTTACTCTTGCACGGAATTGCATAAAAGTTGGTGTAAAGTTGGGAAAAGTTGCTATCTACTATCTGGCCAAGTTTGGTCAGAAATTAATAGTTTTAGTTTTGCTGGAGAGAGGACTTCAATCATATATATATACACGGCTTTACTGCCTATACTGTGGCTATCGCAGTGTATGATACAGTATGTATGATCAAATTCCCATATAGGGAAACTGATCACAATTGTTTTAGAATTGTTAAACAATGATTTTACAATGCAAGGCTGTCATTGCATGCAAAGATGCATTGCCATGTGGTAAAACGTTCAACAAAGCAGTCACACACGTGCTTAGGTATAAAAAAGGGTTTAAAGGGTTTAACGAGCGTTTGGTCATCTGCCCGAAGCCTTAAGGCCCTATGTCTGCAACAGCCAGATTCCCTAGGCGGTCACCCACCCAAGTATCAATTCAGCCCAATGCTGCTTAACTTCGGGGATCTGACGAGAACCGGTGTTTCCAGCACTGGTTTTGCTTAGGTATATTTTCAGTTGTAACAATTACAATGACTTTACAATGCAAGGCTGTCATTGCCATGTGGTCCAACGGCACACGTCGGAAGTAGGCAACTGATCACTCACACTGTACATAATGCAGAATGTTCATTCCGTCAAGACAGAACAACACAAACTTAGAAACGTGAGTGAAACCTTGCATATGGATGAGAATGTGCACAAGGTAGCTCAATAACTTTTAGGTTTTTGTTGTAGCTATGTTTGGCTTACTGAAAGGACTTCCATAAGAAGTTGTGAATGTTTTCCTTACGTAACTGATATTTTATATGGTTAGGGGATTGCGCGAAGCTTTTTTCATGAATTGTCCCATTTACCGAGACAATGCATAATAACCCTACATCATTCAATTTAAATTTTCAAGTTCCCCTCAATGAGTCCGAGAGGGGACTTTGCATGTAAATATACCATACACATCAATTGGATTCTTTATGTTAGGAAGTGGTGATGCAGTAGTTTTATTGTTAAAAGGTGTGAGCAGGAACTTTGAATCAAGCAGAGTATACAAAATCCCTGTGTTGCAACACAAGGCTTGCCTTACGTAAAACATGTATAATTATGAACGTTCATGTACAAAATTCCATCCTGAATAGCTTAAATAAACGGTTTGTTTCCGATGTGATGAATGGTATAGCAGGCATAAGCAATTTAAACTAGCAATTTCCGCAATAAGAAATAGAAATTATTAGTACTGCCAATCTGCAATTTCAACTAGTGATAAAATTTCTTTTTTCAACAGCCTAGGCCACTTGTGAAAGTCCCTTCCATCTGAAGTTGTTAATGCAACCTCCATAAACTCTTTCAAAAATAGTCTAAAGAAGCACATTAGGCACCGTTTTTGTTCATGCCCTTGCATAGTTGGCCTAGTTTATATTTTGGAAACAATATTTTTTGACCTTGCTGTAATGATTGCTTAAATTTTCAGAATCATACATTTCTAAATAGTATTTATTTTTCCATGTACTTACAAGAGCTCTTTTTGCAAAGGCCAATGCTGTTGCCTGATTTGTTGACCTTGTTTCGATTTTACATGGTTTGCTTTATCTGCATGACACTGCTGCATGAAAAATTCTGTCGCAATGCATGTTTTATTTTATTACCCTCATATATTTTGTAGTTTGAATTTACTTGTCTCGTGTGTATACTCCTCCTCACAGTTTCCTATTACTATTACCATATGATATTTTATCATATCTTTTCCTTATAAGATAACTGTTTTCGATATTTTACTGTTTATGCTAAAATTGTATTTATTTACCATGACGCTATACAGTATAAAGCCATTCGGCACTACAGCTTGTTGTGACTAAAGTTAAAGTTTCTACCCCAAAAGAGTAATCCAGTGTCTCACTCCCCCTACGGTATAGAACCAATGGTGTTAATGATCTACATCACCTCCATATGTGGTCTCAGGTTATAAAAATAATGAATTTACGCTTTCAATAAGTAAGTTAGTTGTATTATTCAGACGGTGCTGTCCTGGGATAGAAAATGTCCCGCAAACTTAATGCCCTGGGATACATAATTTCGTGGGAATCTACTAGACCGGGTAGGTCAAGTCCATATATATAATACACTTAGTTGGGATGAGATGCACACAGCAAACTCATTATGTACTAAAACGAAAGACTGAGAGTGGCCGACTATGTCTGTAACAACCAGTAACAAACAAAAAAACCGCTTCAATAATGCTGGCTATTAAAGTCGAGTTGAAGAGTTTCAAGTTTAGATTAGATTAGATTTTAATGAGCAATCAGTCTATACACACCATACTCCCAAACTACTACTAAGTGATACATATCCACAAAAGTATACCAAAGTACAATAGTTTCAAGGGTTTCAAAGGGTTTCGAAAGGTTCTTGGCACGGTAACACTAAGAAAAAGGGTGAGCGGCTGACAATATGAACGGTTGTGCCCTGTAACAATCAGTAACAAACTAAGTATCGCTTCAATAGTGCTGACTATTAGAGCCGAGTTGAGTAGTTTCAAAGTTGGTTGTTGTTGCGTCTGTTAGTGTAGTTTTAGTTTTTAGTGCATCCATGATGTAACTGATAGTAATTTTGTTGTGGTTGAGCTGGTGGCCAGGTATGACTGTAGCTCCCAGAATATAGCACTCAGTTACAATCACTGCATGCACGGTCGTTGTTGCGGGCTTATCACGCTTGGTATCAAAACGGAGAAACAGGCAATTCAGCCACACTAAGAAGAAGAATGACGCTCTGCCATTGAAAAAGCTATTTACTTCCCTAAGAAAATAAAACACCAGGGGTTCCAAGGGAGGGGGAGCAGGGGTGGGGGTTGTCCGACAAAATACTACCAGGAAAAATACCACCGTTTAAATATACCACAGCCGAATTACCACCATACTAAAATACCACCCTTTCAAAATTCATGCATGCAAAAACACCACCAGTTAATAAATTTATTTTGGTTTTTCCTGATTGAGATCTCATTGACTGTCCAGCTGATCAGGGGCAGCTAGACGCATCTCTCTATCCAACACGGAATTGGGTTTACAGCACTCGGGAGATGTTTTTGTCATTTAATACTCTCATTTCTTACACGTTTGGAAGGAGGGAAGTCGTTTGTGTTTTGAATAACAAGCGTCGCCGATAACGCGTCAGGGCCTTGAATTGATTTCCAGAACGTGGATTTTGACCCACTAAATTTCGGAAGGCATTGTTTATGCAACGACTCGCCTTTGCATTCTCGCAGCTAAAAGCTAGAAATCATCTGTAATTCCAATATGGCGGCAGTTTTAGCTCTGCCGGCTCGCAACGAACACAGTCAATAATGGGAGTTCGGCGACTGTGAAAATTGTTTCGTCAGGAGGAATTCTTTATCTTATTGTCACGGATTATAAGACTGCAAGCATTTAATCAAACGATGTCGGATTCAGCAAATCCAGGTAGCGGTGTTACCATGGCAACGACACCTTTGCCTTCGCGATTAAATTCTAGCTGCGAGAATGCAAAAAGGAGTTGCATAAACGCGCCCAACTCTTCCATTTTTTCCCACATATTATTCGTTGAGCTGCAAAAGTTTGCATTTCTGTAAAAAAAAAAAAAAAAAAGATGGAATTTTTGCATGCATAAATTTTGCAAGGGTGGTATTTTAGTATGGTGGTATTTTGGATGTGGTAAATTTAAATGGTGGTATTTTGCCAGGTGGTATTTTGCCATAGATTTCGGAGGAAACAGGGGGTACCAGGGGGAAGCCGCTGGGGGAATATCTTACCACACAATGGGGAAATGTGGAGGGGGGGGGGGGGAAGCACGGGGGGTCGTGGAGACTGGGGAGCGGTAAGCGGCATTTTCATTTCATGCTGCCCAGTAAATTATGTCGCTCACGCATGCGGGAATCAGCTAGATTGGCGTTCGCCGTGGGTACAGAGAGTGTAAAATAAACTCCTGCCTTGTGTTCCAAAGAATACCGTCTTGTAGTTTGTTGCAGTCACGTGAATGAGCGTCGATACGATGACGAAGCGTTCCATGTGACGTGAAAAGGAGCATAAATATTATATTATTTGGATTATCACCCTTCTCCCTACTTTTGTGTTATTATGCACCTGTAGTATTTTTTTTATACTCTACTTTTTTAGTTTTCTGTACAGTACAGAGAAAGCTGGAAAGACTATAGCGACGACTTTTTCTGTCCGTCCGTCTCCTTTTTCAACTCCGGAACCGGAACCGTCGGTACGAGATAGAGACAAACTGTTTTCGCCATTACATTCAGCGTCCAAAAATTAGTTTAAAGGAATTAAAAAAAACCCGGAAGTATGAAACAGAAGTGGAACATACCAGATTCGCCTTTGATGCCCTCACAGACGTGCTGGTGTGTTATATGCGTTCTAGACAGCATGCGGCATGCATGGAGTGTTTTAAAAGTGTGCAGTGAATATTTTATATCATTTGACCTAACACGTCTGTATTGAATAGCTTACCAAACAATCTTAACATTACGGATTTTTGTTTGGTTTTTAATGTATATTTTTTTGTTTGGGTTTTGTTGTTGTTGTTGTTCTGTTTGATTAGTGTGGTAATGGTTTTAATTTTCTTTTGAACCAAGTATGTTGGGGTTGTTATAACAATTAGGGGGATGCGAAGTTCAACAGCTCATCACCCTGACATTAGAGCGAGAATAACCATATGAAAATGCTAACGAACTGTATTAGTTCAGTTCGAAACGATCGATCTGACAGTTCAAATCGAACTAT
The DNA here is from genome assembly GCA_023313725.1 of Lithobius niger. Lineage (NCBI taxonomy): Eukaryota > Metazoa > Arthropoda > Chilopoda > Lithobiomorpha > Lithobiidae > Lithobius > Lithobius niger. Next base: position 1,830 of record JAHWFP010067345.1, on the reverse strand, counting down.
TTTTGTTAGTTATAAGTGGAAGAAGACATAGGCAAGTGTAGGGATTCCTTCTGCTTCCCCCCCCCCCCCTCCATTCCCCTCCAAAGGCGCCCTCTGAGTGAATTTTATCAGTCGGAGGCAATAGGTGGAGGGATGAAACTATCCAAAACAGAGAGAAATAAGCTATAAAAAAAAAAGCTTTTCCCAATATCGGACAAATCGGGGTATCTTAGTTTATCACTCATATCCGACATGGGGCCCCTTCATGCATTGTGCACCCTCTACACAAAATTTTTAAGTACGCCCCTGCTTCCAGTCCAACAAGGCCGCAAATTAACACATGAAACACCTTTTTTGCAAATATTAAAGGGAGACTACCGCCTATTCAGACACGCGAAATCGCGGATCGATACCGTGTCGTAATATCCGCCGGCTGGAAGACGCGTGACGTCAAGCGTGAATAAGCGTGCTCGTGCCAAGGCTAACTGAGATAGTAGCTGCATTCCCAGTTTGCCTTGGCTCGCACATTGATAGCGAAAAACAAACCAACGCGGTAGAAATCCCCCACGATTCTGAGAATAGTGCAACGCTAATAATATTGCAAAAAAACATTACAGTTTCTATGGTGTGTTTTTCTCGTGTTTCTGTTGAGATACTTCCAGTATATTTTTGTGTAAAAAAAATTCATTCATTCATTCATTCATTCATACTAAGAACATGCTAGTAGGTAGGTTGACGGTTTTTTTTTTGAGGAGCTGCATCAAACTCGTTTGCGTAAAATAAAATACTGTCACTGTCATCATGAAATTCCTGTTGTGTAATTACCTAATTGTCGCGTTCCTGCCCTCTTCCACCTCACCGCCCCTACCAAAGAAATCCTCTCTACTTTCCGCCAAAAAATGTGTGGTATAACAACAAAATTAAAACTTTTGGAAATGAGTGGGAGCGGCGTGTAAAATAAATATCCAACGGGGAAGGGTTTTTGTGTGGGGGGGGGGGGGGAGAGGAAGGGGGATAGGGTCGTGACCACCTATCGACTAACGTTCAAGTATTAAACAAATTAGGGCTGAGGAAAATAAGTTTGGTTGCTCTAACATTGAAATAAAACTGGTAGGTCCGTAAAGCCTTTTATTTATCACTTTATTTTATCCTACATGTTAATGAGAGTTGCTACTCGTTTACATTCAGAATACGTGTCAGTGTCATCACAAAGGTCCTGTGTGCCGTTACCCTCCTCCAACCCAACCACCCACCCAAACGGAAGAAGTTCTTTCTTCATTCCACGCCAAACATAAGTTGGGGTATAACAACTGTAAAAAAGAAACTTTTGGAAGTGGATGGGGTGGGTAAAAATATACTGTGGGGGTAAGAGTTTTTTTTTCAGGAGGGGGGTGTTGAAGAGGGAACGCACCCTTGGAAACGGCTAGGACCTATCGTTTAATTATAAAAAAAAACTACCATCGATGTCATCATGACGTGCATGTGGTCCCGTAACACCTCCCCCCCCCCCCCCAAAAAAAAAAAAGAACCTCCGTCTCCTTCCCGCAAAAAATGTTAGGGTTATAACAAATCTGATACTGAAACTTCTGGAAATAGGGGAAGGGGCTGGTAAAGAATGTACCGTACTAAAATAATTAAAGCCAGGGGCCGATCGATAGTGTAGCTTTTTTTTGAAGAGGGGGGGGGGGGGGAGGGTGTTTGGGGTTTCGTTAAAAAAAAAAATGAAATGTAAGGAAGTTTTTTTTTGTAATTAAACGATAGGTCCTAGCCGTTTCCAAGGGTGCGTTCCCTCTTCAACACCCCCCTCCTGAAAAAAAAACTCTTACCCCCACAGTATATTTTTACCCACCC